>PVLC010033151.1:0-17809 GCA_004027655.1 Graphiurus murinus | reverse complement strand
CCTGACCCTTTTTATTTTTTGTTTTGAAACAGAGTCTCACTAGGTTGCTGAGAGTCTTGCTATGTTGTTGAAGCTGGCCTTGAACCCGAGATTCTCCTATCTCAGTCTCCCAAGGACTAGAATTACAAGTGTGCACCAACACACCTGGCTCCATGGAGTAATTTTTAACTTAAGTTTCATCTTTGTACTTTTCCATATTTTTCGAAATTTTATTTTCCACTATGACAAAGAAACATAGTCTGGTGGGTATGAAAATGAAAACATTGAAAGGTGAACAGAGGCTGAACTGTGTTCTGGGCAGAGAGCCTCTCAGAGCTACAGTTTTCTCGTCTGAAAATGGATAATGATCACAGTCCCTTCTTTTTCTCATATTCTTTTTTTTTTTTTTTTTTTTTGCGGTACTGGGGACTGAACTCCAGGGCATTCTACCTCCGAGCTATACCCCTAGCCCTATTTTTTATTCTTTATTTTGAAACCGAGTCTCACTAAGTTGTGGCGTGCCTCACTAGGTAGCTGAGGCTGGCCGCGAACCCAGATCCTCCGGTCTCAGCCTCCCGAATGCTGGGATTACAAGCGTGCGCCACCACGCCCGGCTTTTTCTCATATTCTAAATACTAAGATTCATTAACTTTAAAAAACAATCAAATAATTTGCTCGAATAACTTGGAAGATGCTATTTACTTATCTGTAGCAAGCCTTCAAGAATCTCTGGAGTATTTAGAGTAATATGAAAACTGAAAGTGGAAAAACTATTGTATAATTTTTTTGTGGTATTGGGGAACCATTGAATAATTTGATGAGAATACAGAGCCATCAGAGTTAGAACAATGCTAACAATGCTTTGTTTAGGAAAATCTCAATTAATGATGAAGCAAAAATAAAATTCGTCAAATTGGGCTAATTCTCGGAGAAAAACGTAGTTATAGCCCATCCTACTACAAACCACATGGAATCCACTTGCTGCTAGCGACAAGAAAGAAGGATGCGAAGGCTCTCATTTGCACTCTACCTGTTTGACCTCTCAGTTTCTGGGAGCTGACTTACTTTGTCTGACGCATACACGACATCAAACAGCCCAAGAATGGTGACGACGATTCCTACAGCCGGACCGTTTACCACTGCAATAAGGGGCTTTGGAAAATCTATGAAAGAGTCCACAAAATCCCTATAGAAATGGAAATGGAAAAACATTAAATATTCCTAAGCAGAATTCCTGAAATATAGGCAGGAAGTACAAGTTTGAGATGGTAACACCAGCTTGCGGTGCCTCCCTATCTGGCCACCTCCCTGGTCTTCCACCGCAGATACACCCAGGACACTCCTTGAATGGCACCCGATGGATGCTCACACAACGAATCCTACATGCAGAGCCTGGTTCAAATCTGGCACTCCGGGCAATGTGCTACTAGCAGTGGACCTGGAGATCACGGTAACCCAGCACACGATGTGGTATCACACAGCACACTGGGGGTCAGGGACTCAGTGGGATAAATGAAACAGAAAGAGTAAGGCCTTTCCAACTTCCTTCTCTGTGTTTCAAAACTCAAGTCTCCTGTTACCAGCATTCACAGAAGTTGTACATTCCCCCGACCCAGTGAAAATTTGCTAAATTCCTTTGCCTCAATGTGAGAGAATTTTATTTCCATGTCTAGTTCATTAGATCTTCTAGTTAATCTCATGAACAGGTGGCAGAAGGCAGAGTGACCTAATGAGTTTCCACCTACCGATGGAGAGCTTGGTGAAAGTCACAGCGAACTGCGTCCTCACGGAGAAGCAGCTAGTTTGCTTTTGCTGAACTAAATACCACTTAATTTTTTTTCTTTTCTTTTCTTTTTTTTGTGGTGCTGGGGATTGAACCTAGGGGGTATTCTACCTTCAAGCTACATCCCCAGCCCTATTTTATTTTTATTTTGAAACAGGGTTTCACTAAGTTGATGAGGGACTCTCTCTAAGTTGCTGAGGCTGGACTCAAACCTGTGATCCTCCTGTCTCAGCCTCCCAAGTACTGGGATTACAAGCATGCACCACCACATCTGGCTTCTAAATACCACTTTGATGGGTAAGAAGGAGCCCTTGGGAATCAGACAAATGTCACTCTTACCTCAGTAAAATGGCAGACTTTTTAGCCATCTCTTCTACTCCCTCAGGGGGAATGTTAGTGAAGTTTGTCAGATCATTCCCACTACTGTAGTAGTCACCACTTCCTGCATAAAATCAACAGATCTGCTATTTATCCGGGTATTCATTCACTCCTCAATTATCGAGTATCTGCTATGTGGCAGGCTCTCTGCTAGGCACTGCAAATACACTGCAAACCAGCGGTGGTTCTTGCCCTTATTTACAGATTAGTGAGTTGGCTGGACATTGATTTTTAAAACACACAAACAGCAGTAGGTAATGTAAGTGAGACACACAAGAGAGGCGCAAGGTGATATGAGTATGGGATAGAGGTCTATTCAGAGGGTTGAGGGAGGGGCCTTCCCAAAGAAGGGACAACAGATAACGGAACTGAGATCTGGGGGAGTGGCAAGGTCAGCTAGAGACAGGGGAGGGAACAATAGTTCACGCAGAGGGGCAGCATGGGCAGAGGTCTGGGTGTCCCCAGTGTACAAGGGCTGGAAGAAGAGCCACTAGGGCTGATGCAGAAAAAACCAGGGGGAAAAGGTGGTATAGATTGCAGACGAGCAGGACAGACCATGTAGGGCTTTCTAGATCTCACTAAGTTTTGTCTTTTTAAATTTTTGTAGTGCTGGAGATTGAACCCAGGGGCCTTCCACCCTTGAGCTACAGCCCCCTTCAGCCCTTTTTATTTTTTGAAACAGGGTCTCACAAAGTTGTTGAAGAGTCTTGCTAAATTGTAGAGGCTGGCCTCAAACTTGCAATCTTTCTGTCTCAGCCTCCCAAGTACTGGGATTATGGGCACAGGCCACTATACCTGGGTAGTTCTGCATTTATTTTAAGAGCCATTGAAGAGGTGTATATGTATACGTGTTTTTTTTTGTTTGTTTTGTTTTGTGGTACTGGAGATTGAACTCAGGGGCATTCTACCTCTGAGCTATACCCCCAGCCCTATTTTTTATTTTTTTAATCTTGAAACCGGGTCTCGCTAAGTTGTGGAGTGCCTCACTAGGTAGCTGAGGCTGGCTGCGAACCCAGATCCTCCGGTCTCAGCCTCCCGAATGCTGGGATTACAAGCGTGCGCCACCACGCCCAGCTTGTATACGTGTTTATTAAAGTATAAACTACATACAGTAAAATGACCAGATTCTAAATGTTCAGTTTAATGAATTTTGATCCTTACAAATCCCTACATGGTCACCATACAAAACAAGATACAGTGGTCCCTCTTATCCTTGGGATACATTCCAAGACATTCCATGGATGCCTGAAACCTTGGAATAGTACCAAGCCCTGTAGTATATACTATGTTTTGTTTCTAGACAGTCAGCCCTCCAAATCTGTGGGCTGAATTCATCCATAAATTCAATCAATGGAGAATATTTAGGAAAAAAAAATGCTTATGTACTGGACATGTGCTGACTCTTTTTGCTATTTCCTAAACAATATGGTATGACAACTATTAACTTAGCATTGACATTATATTAGCTATTATAAGTAATCTAGAGATTATTTAAAGTATATGGGAGGATATGCTTTAGGTTCCATGCAAATAATGTACCATTTTATATAAGGGATTTGAGCATCTGCAGTTTTTGATATCCATGGGGGTTTTAGAGCCACTCTTCCAGACAGGTATGGTGGCACATACCTGTAATCCCAGTACTTGGGAGGCTGAGACAGGAGGATTGCAGGTTCCATTGCCAGCCTCAGCAACTAGGTGAGGCCCTCTGCAACTTAGTGAGACATTGTTTTTTTTTTTTTTTTTCCTTAAAAAAAAAAAAAGGCTTAGGGCTGTGGGTGTAGCTCAGAGGTAGAATGCCTCTGGGTTCAATCCCCAGCAGCAACAACACAGGTAGAGGAAAGAAATGTATCAACATACCTATGACAAAGTTTAATTTGTAAGTTAGGCACAGAATGTGATTAATAGTAACTAGTAATAAAACAGAAAGTCATAAAAGCATACTGTTATAAGTTTTTTTAAAATTCATGAATTGTTTACTTTCTGGAATTTTCAAGTTGATTTTTTCACACCATGGTTAACCACAGGTAAATGAAACCTGGGTTAAAAGAGAAATATGTGCACGTATGTGTTTACCAGCTTGTACCTAACAAAGTTGTATGATTACAATGCACCAATAAAAAAAATTTTTTAAATGAATAAATGAAACCTGGGAAAGCAAAAGCACAAAAAGCAAAACTTTGGATGGGGGAGCGGGGCAACTGCTGCACATAATCTCTGTCATCCTAAAACGTTCCAGGGCCTCTTTTCTGGTTATATCATCCCACCTGCCCCAACCCAATCATTTTCATCTCTAATCACCATAGGCTAGAACTTTTGCCTATCATAGAACTTTATATAAATTGAATCATACAATATATTGAATTATATTTTAAAGATTCATCCATGCTATTGTGTTCATCAGTTATTTGAAATAAGTAGTATTTTATTGCATAAACAGTCAACAATTTGCTTATTTATCTCTGTTTTGGGACGTGAGTTGTTTCTGTTGTGGTTCTGGTGACTCAGGCCACCATGATTGTTCTTGCACGAGCCATGTTGGCTTTACCTAGGGTAATGACCAAGGAGTGGAGAGCCTGTGCCTATCAATATTGTTGTATATTTATAGAGCACTGCAGTACTGGAAAAGATCGTCAAGCGTTTTCACTCAATTTCCTGTCTAGTAAGAGAGTCCCCAAACTGAAAATTAAAAAGTCCAAGAAAATGTCTTACCTGTAAAAACAGTTATGACTGAGCTATCATTGCTTGCAGCTTTAAGTGCATGGATAATTTCTTGATACATCTGTATGAATGGGAAGAGGAGGAAAAGAACAGTGAAAATAACCATCATCCAACGAATTCGCCATGTCAGTCTGCAAGCCTGCTCTCAGTACAGGGCCAAACACTTATGCTGGTTGTATTTCAATCACCAAAAAAGCGACCAATCCACCTGAAAGGAACTTCATTCTTTTTATAATTACTTGAAGCATATTACATACCAAGAGCTATAACTACTTTTTCTAAACGTGAGCAAAAAGGACACAGTTGTTGAGCTTTTGGAATTAATAGAGGAGATTACTGTGCTCAATTGGGGCAGGGCATACAAATATGAAGTAGCACAAAGCTCACTGGAGGTGCTGAGGTTTGTCTAGGGTGGATGAGACAGGAGGTGGCCAGAGAAAACTTTCCATGAAGCAAGATCTCAGTTGTGACCTCAAGAAAGAGCAAGTGTTGTGGGAAGTGTCAATGAATGCCAAAAGGCTGGGACTCCCAAGATGCTGTAATGGTATTCAAGGACAAGCCCCCAAATTTTATATCAGTAACACTTCTAAAAATCTGGGATGTGATGCTATAGCTTTTAATACATTTAAAATAGGTACAGTTCCTATCTTAGATGAGATTTCAATGTGGGAAAGAATGATGAAGAGAACTGATAGTTGGGCATGGTGGCGCATGCCTGTAATCCCAATACCTGAGAGACTGAGACAGGAGGATTGCAGGTTTGAGACCAACCTAAGCAGCTTAGCAAGGCCCTTAACAATTAGTGAAACCTTGTTTCCAAATAAAAACTAAAATAGGGTTGGGGGTATAGTTTGAAGGTAGAATGCCCTTGGATTTAATCTCTAGTACTCCCCCACCAAAATAAGGGCTAATATTTATGGATACAAAAATACTGAAAAAAATAAAGGAGTATACTTTATATAATGCATGAGTAAAGATGTAATCATGTCCACCCGAGGGAGGGAACAGGAAATAACTCCATTATAGCAATGCTGACACAGCATGGCAAGGTGACTGGCAAGGGCCAGGATTAGGATACGGTTATTTCAGGGCTTTGATTTAGTTTTTCCTGCTTATTAGCTATATGAACTTGAGCATGTTACTTCTTAAACCTAACTACCTTATTGTTAAGGGATGGTAACAGGCTCCTTGTGAAAAATAAATCTCTGTGCAAAAAGTGCTGGCACCTGCTAGTCATTCCATAAAGAGCAGTTGTTATTGCCAGGGTTAGACAGAAATGAGTCAGGGACAAACAAATGAAATTGAGCATTAAATACTTTAGTCATTAGATGACATATATCCAATCACAAAATTCTTAAGAATATTTCAAGTTAAGATGCTCCCTCTATCACACTGTAGATTAGAAACCCAATGGTTATAATCCTTTCAAATTTGACTCCTAGTTCAGGCTAGGAGGTATAAAGCACTGGATAAATTCCCCATAATTTATTCCAGGAGGAAGGGGCTGAAGTGCTTATTTTATTATCATTCCAGTTCAAGGACAGATCCAAAGTTGCCCTTATAAGGCATCTTAATCAAAGCAGAGCTGCCAGCAACCCAGGAGGCTGAGTCAGAAGGACAAGTTGAGGCCAGCCTCAGCAACTTAGTGAGACACTGTCTCATAAAAAAAAAAAAAAAAAAAAAAAAAAAAAAAAAAAAAAAAAAAAAAAAAAAAAAAAAAAAAAAAAAAAAAAAAAAAAAAAAAAAAAAAAACTGAGTACAGTAGCACACACCTGTAATTCCAGTACTTAGAAGGCTAAAACAAGAGGATCACAGGATGAGATCTTGTTTCTAAGTTAAAATATAAAAAAGGGGTAGGGATGTAGCTCAGTGGTAGACACTCCTGGGTTTAATCCCCAGTAACACACATGCAGAGCTAGGTTACAGTGTATTGAAGATGAAGTTCTTTGTTCCTTTCTCTCTCTACTTGTACAAAGTAAAGCTCCAGGAGGGCAGAAAAGACTTACCTGCAAGTCTAAATGACATGTAGACACCTTTGCAGACAGTTTTTTGTTTTGTTTTGTTTTTTGTTTTTTTCAGTACTGGGGATTGAACTCAGGGGCATTCTACCTCCGAGCTACACCCCCAGCCCTATTTTTTATTCTTTATTTTGAAACAGGGTCTCACTAAGTTGTGGAGTGCCTCACTAGGTAGCTGAGGCTGGCCGCGAACCCGGATCCTCTGGTCTCAGCCTCCCGAATGCTGGGATTACAAGTGTGCGCCACCACGCCCGGCTCTTTGAGGACAGTTTTATACCAACCTTAGAATGTTCTCTGCATATTCGCTTATATCAACATAAATTTCATTTATATTAATTTAATTTGTGCTTCCATTTATAGGAAAGTGACAGTGCCTCCTGGATATGCAGCACCTACCTGAAACTCATAAATTCTGAACAAAAAATGCTCAACTCTGATGAATGAAGTGACCATAATTACTGATCTGGTTGCAAAATCGAGCCAGAGACATTAAAAAAAATAGAAATAAACTGAAATTCTACAGTTTTTTGAGTGAAACACATAGAAGAAAAGAAAAGCCAGAGACATTCCCAGGGCAGGTGACATTACCGAGGTGGTGATGGCGTTTTTTTTGGCGGGCCGGTTAAACATGATCGTAGTGATGCCATCTTTAGTGGTCACCAGCAGGCTTTCAGATGCAGGGAGACTCTTGGCAGCCTTGGACTTCACCTGGCTAGAGGGTTCGGGTGAAGGACTCAGACTGGACACCAAGTCCACATAGTTCTGCCTGGCAGTTTCCTACAAAGAAGATGACAAAGAGCTTTAGCTGATCGTGAGTGAATAAGCATTTTGAGAAACATACTGTGCCACTAAGTAGCACCTTGGGATAAAGAAAAAACAAAGACACATCCAGATTTCAGAGGCTCTATTGATAATGGCTTGATAAGAAACACCAACCTTCTTTAGAAGTCCAGCAAACAAATAAAAGCAGAATGACAAGTAAATTTACCTTGGGCTGGCTGCCAAGGGCGTTCCAGGCATCCCATTTGGCCTTATTGATGAAGTCAAATGCACCTGGCTTGGGCACATTGCAAGGTCCTTCAGTGGCCTGTGAAGGGGAAAGGGGTGATTTAACGGCCAAAGGTCCATGCAAACTGGAGCCCTAAATATGTAAGATCCATATAATCCACGGCTAACACGAATGCCTTCTCCCAAACCTTTACAGGGTCTGGAAATGATCTGAACCTTCATATCACCCTCTCTTTGATGTTGTTGCTGAAAATACACCAACAGAAAAAAGAAGAGACACAAGGTGCTATTGGCTCTCAGCCTCTAAGATAAATTATAACTGTGTACATGTGGGAAGAATGCAACATAAAGGCTTTGGGAAAGTACTTTCTGAAAAATTCTAATAATCCACTAATTTATATTGATGATCACACATTTCACAAACAAATCATTCAAGCAAAAAAATTTCAGAAGGAACTAGTCAACAAATATTTGGAAACTCACAGTACATTCTGAAAGCCCAACTGCAGGTACAAAAAAAATACCACTACTTCAATGGTGGCTTACAGGTAATTGGGCAGCAGAATTGTAGCTGGTGGAGGTAGGGTGTGGGCTGTTAGAACCATAACCGAAGGACATGCCTCTAAAAAGGAACTAAATTTTATTTATTTGAGGGTAGTTGGAGTGGGTGTCTTGAGATGAATAAGATATTCTACTTTATCCACTTTTCAGAAATGGCAATTTAAAACTCCATTTAAAAACTTCTAAATTTTGTATTACTGTTAACTAAAAGAGAAAAGAACAGGCTTTGAAAATCAAAGTTACTAAAGAAGACTATGGCTTTCTATAAACTCAGTCGCCCTGCAAGTAACACAGTCCACAAGATTAGCATTTGCCTTTTTCTGACTACCCTCACGTGTGTGTGTGTGTGTGTGTGTGTGTGAGAGAGAGAGAGAGAGAGAAAGAGAGAGTGAGTGTGTGTGTGTGTGTCACTGGGGATCAAACCCAGGGGCAAACTAGCTTTGAGCTACACCCCAACCTTATTTTATTTTTTCATTTTGAAACATGGTCTCACTAAGTTGTTGAGGCTGCACATGAACCTGTGATCCTCTTGTCCCAGCCTCCCAAATACTGAGATTCAAGTGTGGGCCCCCACACCAGGCTGATTACTCTCACTTCTGACACTAGTTGCAAGGTGTGTGTGGGGGGGTGGTGGTGGTGGGAAGGGAATGGTCTGAAGACCACATTCAGGTTCAATAATTCAGTAGAAAGAGTCACAGAACCCACTGCAAGCTGTTTTACTCACAGTTATGGTTTCTTACAGGGAAAGGATACAGATTAAAGTCGGCCAAGGGGAAAAGCACAAAGGACAGAGTTCAGGGCAGAGGCAGATGTGGCAATTCTGTTGTCCTTTACCCAAGAAGTCAGGACACTGCAACTCCTGCAGAATCGATTCATGACAATATGCATGGAGTTTTGCCAACCGAAGAAGCTCACTGTAGCTTCAGTGTCCAGAATTTTTACAGGGTCTCTTATCACATAGGCAAGACTGTATAAATTGAAGTTCCCACCCTACGCTGACTTTACGTGGCAAGGCTGATTCCCCACCCTAAATTACTCTGTTAGACTGTCTAGACAAATACAGGCACTCTAGTCAGGTATGGTAAATCAAGGGCTTAATGATTCCTCCCCAAAGCTGAGCGGGCAAGGCCTTTTTGGGCAAGGTTAAATTCTCTACCATATGCACGCATGTGAAAGTAAGATAGGCTCATGCCAATCCCCTAATAGGAAAATAACACAGGAGACCAAAGTGACAGACACACCAGGGAACTCTTTGTTATTACAATTTAAAACTAAAGTTTCCAATTTGGCTATAAATTTTTTCAAACATACACCCAAGTATAATATTATAATGAGTTTCTAATACCCAATCACTCTAATTGAACAACTATCAAATTTTGTCTTAGTTGCTTCATCTGTTCTTTCCTCCCTATCTCCTGCCTCCCTCCCTCCCTCCCTTCATTTTAATGAATCCCAACCATCATGCTGTTTCACCCCTACATACTTACTATGCCTTTCTACAAAATAGCAACATTTTCTTCCAAAGCTATGACATCACTAAGGATAACTTCAAGGTAGTTTCTAACAACTCAGTCCATATGTAAATTTTCCCAATTAAGCCAGGTATGGTGGTGCATGCCTGTAACCCCAGTACTTGGGAGGCTGAGGCAGGAGGATTACAGGTTTGAAGCCAACCTCAGCAACTTCCCAATTATCTCAAAATATCTTTTCAGTTGATTTATTCTAATCAAGAGTCAAATAAGGCCTACACATTTGAATGTTATATCTTCTGTTTCATACTTTGGAGTGATTCTGAGGGGTTGTTTTATGCCTTAATAGTATTTCAAGGCCTAATATAAAACAAAAACAAAACAAAACTGGCATATATACACCCTTCAGAGAAAAGGCAGAAATACACTCAAAATAGTAAAGCTGCATTTTAGTAGACATACAACATACCTGTGTAAGGAGTCATTTGCTCAAAACATCTCTAAATAATGCAAAACTTTAGGCATTTACCTGCTTATACAGTGCATAGAGTTTTAGCTTCACTTCGTTTCCTGGATCTTTCTTCAAGAGTTTCACTTGATTCATTGCATTTTCAAAGTCCTGCTGACTGGCTCTCATTGCTGTTCTGTTCATGTGCAGCTGAACTACTGGGAAATGAGTGACCTGCAGAAGACTACAAATAAGTGGACCCCGTTTCTGTTTGTTCCTAGTCCTCATATGTCTGCAGCCTGATTTCTAATTGTTTCTAACCCTTATATACCAACATGGCATGTTCTATAAATATTTTCTTTGTCCTTGCCTCAGCAAACTAGCTACAAACCTTTCCTTGATGAGAAATCTATACAAAAGTTAACTAGTAATTTTCAAATAATGGAAAAGGAAGCTGGAAAATTCAGCAAGGTATTTGTAAGCAATTCAAAATAAATAAAGACAAAAGCAACCAGAACAGGTATTTGGGCCAGATAAACTTTGCCATAGGCAAGAAGTAAATGAAAGGCATATGAACACGGGATTAAAGAGCACAGAGTTTAACTGTGACTTCCAAGGTCCTCAGTCTCTTCCTGATTGTCAGGTCAATTCTTGCCTCTCTGCTGGCAAAACACGTGCCCCAGCATACAGGTGGAAGGAGGGAAGAGTGGGTACAGATACATGAAATGCCCCTGAGGACAGATGAGCAGTGTTGGCATTCCATTCAGACACATCTTTTTTTTTTTTGTGGTACTGGGGATTTAACTCAGGGGCATTCTACCTCCGAGCTATACCCCTAGCCCTATTTTTATTATTATTTATTTATTTATTTTGGAAACAAGGTCTCACTAAGTTGTGGAGTGCCTCACTAGGTAGCTGAGGCTGGCTGCGAACCCAGATCCTCCGGTCTCAGCCTCCCAAATGCTGAGATTACAAGCGTGCACCACCACACCTGGCTCCAGACACATCTTTCTTAAGGAAGTGGGAGAGAATCTACTTGTGCAGGAAGACAGTCAGCAAAACAGGCTCAGCAGGTGCACCCCATCCTCACACAGGATGTTTAACCAGCTAGATAGGATCACAGTAGAAACAGCAAGCAAAGCCAGGTTATCAGCAAAATTTTAAGCACACACAATAAGTGAGGGTGAGGTGGTGAACTTCAAGGAACCGTAAAAAACTGGATGTTCATGATGATGAACCTGAATAATAAAGGCATTGAAGATTATTAAAATAGTAGTTACAAATAAAGACCAAACCTAGCAACCATATCACCTTCTTTGCAGTTAAGTAACTTGCAAACAGTACATTGAATTCTAGGTTCAAACTTTGGAATGTAAGCCGGGCATGCATGGTGGCTCATGCTTGTATTCCCAGTACTTGGGAGGCTACGATAGGAGGATTGCAGGTTTGCAGCCAGCCTCAGCCATTTAGTGAGGCTCTCAGCAACTTAGCAAGTCCCTATTTCCAAATAAAAAATAAAATAGGTCTGGGAGTGTAGGCCAGAGGTAAAAGGCCCCTGGGTTCTATCCTCAGTACCACACACACAAAAACAAAAATAAAAACAAAAACCTTGGAATGTTAGTATGTTATTCTATAAAATCCATTTACAGTAACTTTTATATATTTTTTTCAAAAAGGGGGAAACTGCATTTTACCAGAATCCGGCAAGGGGAAAATTCCAAGTAGAAAAGAAAGGGAATTTTAAATGTCCACAGAAGGTCTAAGTATGCAACTTCCCTCAAAATGTGCAAACTTATTTAAGATGAAGTGTTGGTTTTAAAAACAAATTGCAAGCCTGGTGGTGGTGCAAGCTTGAAATCCTAGTACTTGGGAAGCTGAGGCTGGAGGATCCTGGTTCGTGGCCAGCCTCAGCTGCTTAGTGAGGCTCTCCACAACTTAGTGAAACCCTGTTTCAAAAATAAAGAATAAAAAATGGGACTGGGGGTGTAGCTCGGAGGTAGAATGCCCCTGGGTTAAATCCCAGTACTGCAAACCAAAAACAAACAAACAAACAAACAAAAAAAAAACCCTTCAAAAACCCCAACAACAAGAAAAACAAATTGCACCCGGGCATGGTGGCGCAAGTTTGTAATCCCAGCATTTGGGAGGCTGAGACCAGAGGATCCGGCTTCGCGGCCAGCCTCAGCTACCTAGTGAGGCACTCCGCAACTTAGTGAGACCCTGTTTCAAAACAAAGAATAAAAAATAGGGCTGGGGGTAGAGCTCGGAGGTAGAATGCCCCTAAATTCAATCCCCAGTACCGCAAAACAAACAAAAATTGCAAAACATGACCATGTAAGAAAATAAAATTGCTCATAATTCCAACACTTTAAGGCAATCACCAAGTTCCAAGTTTTGTTTCCTAGTGACTGACTCGTTTTGGATAGTTATATAGTTGGGACTGTATCGTTGCCATTTCACTTAATATAGCATAAAGTATTCTCCAAAGAGTACATAGTTTTAAGCCCACACAGGTAAGAAGGGCTGGTGTTTGTGCAAAGCGTGCTTTGGTGCCCTGCTCTAGCTGACAAAAGGCCTCTGCTCTTTAGAAATACCCAGGGTGAGGTGGGCAGGCCCGGGTGCCCGGGAAAGCATCGGGCGCTGCAGGAGGGCTCGCTTGCCGGGAACTGAGTTAGGGACTGCGGCAGAGCGCGGATGCGGGCGGAGGTCCTGGGGACCCGCCACCAGAGATCTACAGCCCCTGGCCTCGGGACGTGTCCACCCTGCTCCTTCTGGGCCCAGGGGAGAAGGGGGACGCGCGTTTGGGAAGGTCACTCTAGCACCCTCTCGCTGGAAACCCAGGAAAGTGAAATCCTGCTACTACCCAGACCAGACAGCAGAGAGGACGGCTCCCGCGGGACGCTAAGGAGACAATCCCCCCAAGGACAGCAGCGTCCCGCAGGTGACCTTGGCTCGGTGGCCGAAGCTTCGCGCTTACCTCGGACGCCAGCGACGCGCCAGGCCCCCGGCCATCTTCGGTGTCTGAGCCAGCGGCGTGGGCGGAGCCAGGACTTGGCCCGGAGGGGCGGGGCTGTGAATCGGGGGCGGGGCCGACTCTGACGCTGCCTGGGTGGCCCGAGCACCCGCGAACTTCCCGGGCTACAGCCGGAAGGACCCGCAGACCCACGGGGAAGGCTCCCTTCACCCTGTGGTCCAGTAATGCGCTCCGATGGGCTGACCCAGACTTAGAGACGGGAGGTGGGAGTCACAGTTGAGAGCTGGTGGTTGAAAATAACCTTGTATTTACCCCACAAGGTGAGAGGTTTGCAGACCTGGATGGCTGCCTGGGGATCAGGAGTGTTCTCTGAAATATTTTAAACCAACATTTTCATGCCAGTACAAAGTATTTTCTTTGGGGAAGAACTCGCGCGCGTGCGTGTGTGTGTGTGTGTGTGTGTATGTTGTTGAGAACTGAACTCAGGGGCATTCTACCTTCGTGCCACACCCTCAGCCTTTATTTATTTATTTATTTATTTATTTATTTAGCGGTACTGGGGATGGAACTCAGGGGCATTCTACCTCCGAGCTACACTCCCAGCCCTATTTTTTATTCTTTATTTTGAAACAGGGTCTCACTAAGTTGCGGAGGGCCTCACTAGGTAACTGAGGCTGGTCGCGATCACGGATCCTCGGGTCTCAGCCTCCCAAGTACGGGGATCACAAACAGGCGCCACCACTCCCGGCTTATTTTTTAATTTTAAAACAAGATCTCACTAAATTGTTGACAGCCTCACTAAGTTGCTGAGGCTATCTTCCAACCTGCAATTCTCCTGTCTCAGCCTCCCAAGTAAGTACTGGGATTACAGGCATGTGTCACGTTGCCCATCTGGGAAGAATTCTTAGAAAAACCAAAAACCACTACAGCACTTTAAACCAAGTGCCCAAGGTATAGCATCCAAGTATGCCCGAGTTTTTTAGATTTATGTAGCTGACATCTGAAGGCTGCCAGGCTAATTGTAATTTTTTCAACAACAGCCTTGAGGGGGAAAATGTTATATTGCTCTATTCTCATGTGGAAATTGAGATCCAGAAAGATGAACCTGGTGACTTGTTCAAAGACCTGAGATTTGCAAATGGACAGAATTCAAGTTTTAAGAAACTTGATTATTCCATGCTGGTGGCACTATTGTTTTTTCAGGCTGATCTGGGTAAGAGTGTACATGGGGGCAAGATTGAGAGCCAGGTAGAACAATTTGTGCTTATTCTAAAACTTTCCTCCAGACTCCACAAAGTGATAGACCTTGACTCCTTTACCAGGCTGAATTAGGTGACCCTTGGAGGTCATGGAAGTCACCTAGTCAGAAATTGCAGATGCTGGGAGATTCATTTTTCTCCCAACAATGAAACACCTCTCAGAAATATGTTTTAGAATCCCTTACTGGTAAACATATTATTTGGAAGTAAAATCGTTAACAATACAAATTGGTGTATATCTACCATGTTTCACACAGAGAAATGTAGAATGTGAGAAGTAAGCTCTTTTTCCAAGAATAACTTAAAAAATATAGAAAGAAGCCAGGAGTGGTAGTGCATGCCTGTAATCCTAGTACTTGGGAGACTAAACAGGAGAATTGCAATTTTGAAGCCAGCCTCAGCAACTCCTCTCTCTCTCTCTCTCTCTCTCTCTCTCTCTCTCTCTCTCTCTCTCACACACACACACATATCTTCAACACCATATATATATATATATGTGTGTGTGTGTGTGTGTGTGTGTGTGTGTGTGCATGAATATAATGTCAAACATTTACTTCTCATAAATTAGCAAACAAGCAAGATAGTAAAGAAGAATTTGAAAGATCTGTCTATATATTCAATGTAAGGGCTGGGGATGTAGCTCAGTGGTAGAGTGCTTGTCTAGCATGCATGAGGCCCTGGGTTCAATCCCTAGAACTGCAGAAAAAGGGAAAAAAATCTCCTATATATTCAATGTAAGAAAGAATGCTAGAATCGATTGCAAAGGCAGATACAAAACTGATTAATAGCCTACAGAGCAATAAAACCATAAACTGGAGCACTTTTTTCTATTTTGCACAAATCATTTGCATCTCTGCCAACTGTCATTTACCAAAGCTTCATTGTATCTCAGCATTTGAGTGAGGGGAGATGGCTGAGGAGACAAACATTCCTGGCAGAGGGTCACCTTGTGGCCACTTTTGGGCTCCCAGACTCTTACCAGGAGCTCAGGCCATGCCATGTAAACCCGGCTGTCATGGTTGGGAGTGAAGGGGGCAAGTTCTAAGTGTAAGGAACCATCTGAGCGTGAAGCTCATGGTGTCCGTGCCTCAAGGAGTTTGCACTCTGCATTGAGAGCAGCTGAGAACCAATGAAGATTTGGCTTGCATACCTGCTTATCCAGCTCTTGTGTGACTCCCAGTACCTCCTCATGGTATAATGCTTCTGGATAAGAGTAAGAAATGTAGAAGCCCAGTCAAGACCTCATCCAAAGTGCTACTCTCCACTGTGTTACATGACCAAATTCTCCTGGTGCTTGTGAAGATTTTGAAAGGGGAGGGGTGTCCAGTCGATTAGATCCTACCTTAGAATATGGATCTCAGGTGATTCATGCTGCCTAGGAGGGGAGTTGGTATGGAAAATTATGGATTCTCTTGGTGGTCCCAGGTGCCCAGGAGAAGTTTTTTTCTAGCTGTAATAGATCTTAGGGGCCACGGTGTCTACTTCACAGTGTTGTGCTCAGGAGTGGGGTAAATGTTTCTTTCTTAAGAACACAGGATAGAATCTATGATTTGTGAATCTTTGTCAGCCATGATTATTTTTATTTCTGACACTTGAATGATCAGATACTATAATTATGGCATATTAAAAACTGTCACATTCCGTTGTGAGAAACTATTCTGCTGCCATTGTTCAGTTAACAGTGCAAGGTAGAAATATGGAAGAACCTTGAATTCTCTCTGTCTCACCAACTTCTTTCATCTATGATCTGTGATTCTGTCTCATCAATATTTTTTTATTCCTTCCCTCCTCATCTCTTTTCTCTGTGTCTGGCTTTAATTCAGGCCCCTGTTGATCTTTGGGTCAATTTTACCTGGATTCCTGTAGCACTTACCAGTTTTGTTGACTCAGTCTCACCTCTGCATTTCCTTCTCTTCCTCTTTCCTGATGTTTCTAAATGGTCAATCTGACTGCGGTGGTTTGAATGTTTTCCCCAAAGTTCATGTTTGGGAAACAATCTCTAAATTCGTATGTTGATGGTATTTGGAGGTGGTGCCTTTAGGAGGTGATTAGGATTAGATGAGGTCATGAAAGTAGGGCCCCTATCATGGGATCAGTGGCTTTGTTAGAAGAGGGAGAGAGAAAGCCGGGCGTGGTGGCGCATGCTTGTAATCCCAGCATTCAGGAGGCTGAGACCCGAGGATCCGGGTTCGAGGCCAGCCTCAGCTACCTAGTGAGGCACTCTGCAACTTAGTGAGACTCGGTTTCAAAATAAAGAATAAAAAATAGGGCTGGGGGTATAGCTCGGAGGTAGAATGCTCCTGAGTTCAATCCCCAGTACCGCAAAAAAAAAAAAAAAAAAAAAAAAAAAGAGGGAGAGAGACCTGAGCTAGCATGTCTGCTTCGTCTTGCCATGTGATGTCTTCGGTCATCACCCCCGAACCAGGAGCTACCTTCTATTGTCTATAATTTACTCAGTCTGTAGTATTTTGTTATAGCAACACAAAAATAGGCTAAGATATTCTCAATTTGTTGTAATTTAGAGAAAAAAGATATTTTGTTTTATTTTTATTTTTATTATTTTATTTTATTTTTTGTGCTGGGGATTGAACCCAGGAGCAGTCTACCTCCGAGCTATACTCATAGTCCTTTATATTTTTTTATTTTGAAACAGGGCATTGCTAAATTGCTGAGGCTGATCTCCAACCTGTAATCCTCCTGTCTTACCCTCTCATATACTGGGATTACAGGCATGTGCAATCACACCCAGCTCAATAACTTTAAACAAGAAAAATATTATTTAACCAGATATTTGTCATTTCTGTCGTTTCTCTTCATTCCTTAAGTTCCAGGTTTCCCTCTTTGAACATTTTGCTTAAGCTTTAACTTCTGTTAACAGTTTCTTCTAAAGTAGTTATATTGGCAATGAATTCTTTTTGTTTTTCTTAATCTGAGAATGTCCTTATGGTGCCTTCATTTCTGAAGGATATTTTCACTGGGTATAGAATTTGCAGTTGACATTTCTTTTCCTTTCGTGCTTTATTATGCTTCACTGCCTTTATGGTTTCTTATGAGATCTCTAGTAACCTGTGGTGTTTGTATTGCTATCTTCCTATACAAAATGTATAATTTTTTTGTGGCTGCTTTCAAGATTTTTTTTTATGTTTTCAGCAGTTTGATTTTGATGTGTGAAGCATGGTTTCCTTTGAATATCTCATTTGGAGTTTGCTAA
>PVLC010033150.1:0-12005 GCA_004027655.1 Graphiurus murinus | reverse complement strand
TCCTCTTTCTTATTTTCAGCTCCCAGTTGATCGGCAGAAAAAGAAACTGAGGCAGCAGCTGGCCTGCTGCAGTACTGAACCCAATTTAAATGACCCAATTGGCTAGCATAACCACCATGCAGTCCTTGTGGCAGCTGCTGTAGAATGTGTCTGTAACTAATGTGCAAACTGAGAATCAGACTTTAATTAACTATCTAATGGCTGTAGCCTACACAGTCTGGAATAATGTTGGTGAGTTCCTGGAGACTCTGAGTAAGTGAATTATCTGTTTAGATTTGGTGCAGATCATACACAAGATGGGTATGTGAATAATGGTGTTTGAGACCCGGTCTACTAGTACAGATGAAGAGCCATTTACAGCCTGTATGAAACACCTTATACTGGTGATTTTCCCTAAGGGCACTTTTAGTACCATGGCCTCCCTTCTGGACTCATATGTTGATTAGCTGGTGCATGTGGTAATGGATGTGGTTTGACCTATTGGTGGCCAGATTGAAAAAGGAGAAGACAGATCACCAGTCCAATGAAGTGCCCCTGGTACCCTGGTAGCAGCTTCACCCAAACCAAAAGCACACTCCTTTTCCTCCAAAAAAAAAAAAAGGCATGGGAAGGGCAAGAGAGACATGATGTGTGTGGCTGACTTTCTCCCAGACTAGAGACTTGGCTGAGGTACCTGGTTGGTGGGGGAACTGGCTGACCTAAGGAACCAGCAACATATGGAATTGACTACTTACTGGTCTCCCTGCAATGTGCAATGTGTGCTGGCACTAGTTGATATGAGAGCGGACAGTATCCTCTTTTTCAGCAATCTGGACAAATTTATGAGAGCTAGGGCTTCCATAGAAGGTTACAGAGGCCATCTCATTACAGTTTAACATGTGCCAGTAACTTTGGGAATTGGATGCCTGCTGCCTAAGCAGTATGACATATATAAATCCCCCATAATCCTGGGGATTGACATATTATAAGGATTGACTATGTAGACAAATATTGGAGAAATCTGGCAAGAAGTGTGTGTGGTAAAGGCAATAATTAGGTAATATCCTCATCACACTCTCTTACAAATCCCCCAAGCCACAAAGATTGTAAATGAATGGCAGTACAAGTTACCAGGGAGAGCATGAGGGAATTGGACAGAGGATATTAAAGCTAGAAGAGGCAAATGTAATTTACCTGACTCATAGCCCATTCAACTCTCCTCTTTGTCTAGTATGAAAATGTTATGGTTCCTGATGCATGATAGTCAACTATCAGTAGCAACATTGCCCTTGCATGAAGCAGGACCCAACATTTCTGAACTGATCATTTGTCCCATAAACGGGGACAGTTCCATTATGTTGTAGAATTGGCAAATGCCTTTTTTCCCATTTACATTACTCCAAAAAGCCAAGAACAATTTTATTTTACCTAGAAAGGGGACTAATGGACATTTTTGGTATTGCCCCAGGGATACCTATATAGTCCCACCTTGTGTCATGGTTTGGTGGCACAGGATTTGGCCTCTTGGCAGAAGCTTGAGTCTGTAGGGTTGTACCATTATATTGATGACATTATGCTAACCTATGATTCTCTTATAGAGCTAGAAGAAGCTGCATGCAGTCTTCAGAAACGGGGGTGGGCTGTCAATGAAGACAAGATCCAGGAACCTGGGTATTCTGTCAAATTCTTGGGAGTTGTCTGGTTTGGTAAGACAAATGTGATACCTGAAGCAGTGACAGATAAGATACAAGTGTATCCTTGGCCTAAAATGATTAGACAGTTACAGACATATCTGGGCCTTTGGGAGTTTTGTTGAATATTTATATTCCACTTAGCTATGATTATGCACCACTTATACTGTCTTGTCCATAAGGGGCAACTTGGAATTAGACTCCTGAAATAGAAACTGCATCTACTTCCACCAAGAGGGTGGTGGCACAGGCCCAAACATTGTGGGTAGTAGAACCTGCCCTTCCTTTCCTACTAACAGCCCAAGTGGATGGTATAGGCTTTGGATGAGGGTTATGGCAGAAGCAAGGCACTAGGAATAGCTCAATTGGATTTTGGTCACAGCTATGAAAATGGGCAGACACACTACTCTCTCACTGAGAAACAGCATCTCTATATATGCTACCCTCTTAGCTTGTGAACTCATTGCAGGTTCTGGGTCAGTGATGCTGCACACCACCTATCCTATTGAAGGTTGGCTGAGGTCTTGGACTCAGACGCTGCCCCCCGCCCCTGACTTAAACACCCATTTTGACAAAGTTGGGCACATACTTAGAGCAACAAGCATGGTTTTCTAGTATCCCTCTTTCTGAATAGCTACACACCCGGCTGAGGTCAGTACAGTTCCAAGAAACATCTTCCTCAGAACCCATGGAAGTGGGAAATGCCCCAAGACCCTATGTGTAAGAGAAAGCTTTGTTGGGGCCAGTGCATTTGAGTCACAGCCCCCTCAAAACTCAGAGAATTGAGAGATGTCTCAAGTCCCTATAAGGAAGGGTGTAGTATACTGATGGATCCTATCATGGGTAGCTGCCTAGGAGCTGTGGCCTTACAACCCACCATGGAAATGTTTTGGTATGATATCAGTACAGTATACAGCCAATGGGACAAACTCTGGGAAGTCTAGGTAATTCTCATGAAGAAGACTGGGCCCTTGCATGTATGTATAGACACCTGGGCAGTCTAATGAGGGAAAACCTTGTGGCTGACCTGATGGGAAGCACAAGACTGGTTGATTTGGCACCATGCATTATGAGCAAGGATATGTGGGAGGACCTGTAGAAATGGGGCCTCCTGGAAGGAGCTACTATATATCATGTTCTGGGGCATAGGCTTTGGCAAGCCCCTGGTACTGATGCTGTGGATGCTTTAGTGAAAGTTTGGCCTCTCCATTTACCCCCAGAACCTTTGTTGGTAGTGCTGTGGTTATATAACACATGTAGGTGCCTGCATCATGGGGCTTGTAGCCCAGTGGTATGGAGTGCCTCTTACCTGAGCTCAAGTGAAAGATGCTATACAGCAGTGTCCTTGGTGTGCAGAACACCACCCACAGAGACACAGGGTTTTTACAACCATGGGGCAGATTCCCAGAGGTACTCAACCTTTATGGGAATGGCAGGTTAACTATATTGGCCCACTGCCAATGGATCAGGAACTCCAATACATTCGGATGGCCATGGATATAGCCACAAAAGTTTGGGTTTTGCCTACTTTGTAGCACAGGCTGAACATAAACATACTGTATTCACTCTAAACAGGTTGTCAGTGGCCTATGGTCAGTCCTTGGTAGTGGCAAGTGATAGAAGTACTCATTTTACAGAACAACAGGTACAGACGTGGGCTATGGACAATGACACAGTGGCAGTTGCATGTTCCCTCAAGCAGTCAGAATGGTTGAGCACTTTAACAAACTCCTAAAAGAGAAGCTGAAGGCCTTAACCCCCCATTGGAAGAAGTAGTGGGCACAAATGCCTGTGGCACCGTGGCTTTTAAATGAGCAACCACACTACACTGGAACAGCTCTCTTGGATAAGGTAGTAGCAGGAACATCTCACACTTTGATGGTAACAGGAAGTTCTAAGGAGCCCCAGTTGCAACCAGAGGTGAGAGAAGGAGCCCATGCACCTAAACCCTTGGCCCTGGGGTGACAAGGTGTCTAGAAGTGGCCAGGGTGTGTGCAAGCTTCTCAGGAGCCATGGGTTGCATTCCTGGAGCCATGGGGCCTAGACAGAAGGGTTACAATTGAACCCTCGAATAGCATATAGGTTATGCTTCCCCTATAGGTGGGAGGAACATTTTTTAAAGGTGTACAGGTCATAAGACTATGGCTTATTCTTTTGTATTCTGTAGAGGTTGTTCCTAATCTCTTACCTACTACCCAGGATGCTTTGGTGTGGTACCATTGCCCTGGAGCAGCCATTATTCCAGCCACTGTTCTCTCACACTATGATGGTCTCTTTTTATGCCCTGTCTTACCATCCAGGTTAGCAAGTTAACAGCACACACCTTTGCAAGACTGCACACCTCCCATTGCTGAGTCTATACTGAGCTACCAGTGAGCTGCCAAAGGTCTCTCATGGTGAATATTCCCCACTACTGCAGACAACTGGACTATTTTATGACCCTGGGACCACAGCAAGAATGGGATGAACAACACCATCTAATAGATGACTAGTGCAGAGATTGCAATAATGCCTCCTTCCCTGATTGGATATAGTATAGAAAACAGGTGGGCCTGGTTAATGGGGTATTCTGTTGAGCTTATAAGCATAGCACTTTTTCATATAGAACAGGTGTATTGGTCTGTGACCAATCAAAATGCTGGATGGTTGCCCCATGAATTATCTCAGTTACTGGATATCAATAACCACTTATGGAATAGATGGAAACTAATAGAAACCAAGCCCACTGATTTTCCCCAGATAGCTATCTCTGAGTTTGCAGACATAACTTGCCATACCTCCTTGCTCATTGGACAGTAAAATGTACCTGGGGAAGGCTGAACATACAATGACAAATACTCCTGAGTCTTATCCATAGGCTTAATAATTGGGAACCCCAACTATCACTCAGCACTGTGTGTACCAGGCTGAGTGGTGATTTTACCCTTTAGCCTGGTTTGTTCCAGGGGATGGTATTATAGATGTAGAGCTACAGGTAGAAGCCTTAGCCCAATATGTTGCAAAGTCTTTAAATATGCCCCATTGGGCACTTTTCCTTTTAATGGATGAAACCACCCAAATGTGGAAAGTGGTTCTGCAGAATAGAATGGTGCTAGATATGCTTGCTGCTGCTCAAAGTGGAATGTGTGCTCTTCTCCATGTAGAATGCTGTGTATACATTCCAGACCACCACCAGCAGGCACAGCAAGCCCTAGTGAAAATGGATGCAGAAGTATAGGATATTAGGGCCTTACAGGAGGACCTGCTTACAACCTGGTAGAACTCACTGGGCTCCTCCTTGAGATGGGTATTGACTATCCTTGCCTGTGTGGCTGGAGTACTAATAATTACCTGTTGCACCCACTATTATTGTTGTGGTCTTTGGGCCCAATGCAAAGCTTTCTGGGTGAAGTAATGCACACCACCATGCAGGGGGTAGAATGCGAGCACCCAAAGGAAGTATAGGCTGGTGGTGAGGACACCACCCTGTGCAGTTGCAAATGTGCATTTATCCCATGCAGGTACAGATGAGCACTCCTTCACATAGCAGCAGATGTGTACATAGTTAAATAAGTATGTCTAGGCAAGACACAACACTCTTGCTCATGTCACACTGATGTGACATGCACCATTTTGCTCAGAACCCTATATAAGGGACAGATCTGTAAAATAAAACAGCTGTTTTTTTCTCCTCCAGATAGCAATTCTCTTTGCTTTCTTCTACCTCGGTATCTTACAGACCAAGCCTCTTTCTGACACCTCCACTTTCAAACAACTTTATATGTCATTTTTCTTCCTGAAATAATCATAAGACCTACATAACTATAATGAATATAGCTTTATTTTTATTTCTAAGTTGTATTATGTTTCTGTATGTGAAGACAGTGAGCTTCCACCATGCAAGATCTTTTATTTTTCTTTTTAATTTTTTTTTTCTTGGTGCTCGGGATAGAATCCAGGGGCATTCTGCCTCCAAGCTACAACTTCATTTCTATTTTATTATTATTATTTGGAAACAAGGTCTCACTAAGTTTCTGAAAGTAATTTGTTGAGGCTGGCTTCAAACTTGTGATCCTCCTTAATCAGCCTCTCAAGTACTGCACATGCTCAGGTCTTTGTTCCACACTAAACATCTTTGTTGAGCACAACAACCTATCTTACCAATATGATTGCAGTTTGTAGAGGCTTGAATTGATGTCATTTTATATATCAAGTGCCTTTGAAATGAATTTTTACTTTTTACTTGCTATTTTGTATATTTTCTGAACTGAGCCAGAGAGAATCTTTCTAACTCTCTATGATTACATAGAGTTAATGTTGATAAGAAAGCTAATAAAGAATAACCTTTGAAAATACATTCATGGGGTGCTACATATCCATATGGAATTAATAATGTTTGAACAAATTAATGAAATTTGCTTTTTTCCCAATGTGCAGAGTAGTTCTAATTTATTAAAATAAAACTTTCAATGTGCTCAAATAAATTTTATTCTTTCATGCTGCTCTCTTTATTACAATCTTATTTTCTATCTTTCTTAAAACACTTCTTCAACTTAAATTTTCCTAAGAATAATGTGTGAATCTGTTAATGTCAGTACAATAAATTTTAAGTAATGGGAGGGCTATATGTATGCAATGAATACTCACCAATACAAGCACAGAGAATTTGGTTTAGAAATGTTGAGTTCCATCCTTAGAAGAGAGCTATACAAAGACTAAAGACCAAGGGAATTACTAAGGTTAGACAGAAAATCTGGGTCACTGTTTAATGGTCTCAGGTTATGTAAAATGTTCCTCAAGAATAATGAGAAAAATCCTCAGAGACACAAGATTCTGTCAAGATTTAAAATGGTGTCTTCTTTGGTGTTTACTGTTCTTCTTATCACAGGACAATGCTTGTCTTAGACACCAGTTTCTGATAAAGCCTCTCTTGCCTCTCAAATACCTGCCTTCATATCCAACTATATGTCTCTTGCTAATCTGCTTGAAAATTGTAGGAGCTTGCAACATATTTCCTTGTAATTTTGTGTATGATATCTTTCTTACGTAGTGGGGAGCTATTAGATGATTGGGACTCTAACACAACTACTATTGCTATTGTCTTCTATCTCTAAGTAGTTGGAATAATGACTATACATTGAAGGTGGCTAAATTAATATTTATTTAAAGTAAAAGTCAACTATTAAATGATATTATCAGTTTTACAGCTTTCTTATTAAATGGGGTCTTTTCTTTATTCATTAACTTTTTTCTCACTGGAGACTATCCCATTTGTAAATTGTCAGACATTCAAACTTACGCAGTTTCATGATACTTTCAGTTAATTATTGGTGTATGTTTGTATTGTCTCTCAAGCTCGGTCCATGGTAACATAATTAAGATAAGATAGACTTCCAAGAAGACAAAATAATTCTGTGGCCATTCTTAAACATTTTACAATATTCTAACACTGCTCCTCTATTTATGTTTATTAATAAGTGAACCATATAGTACTAATAAATTACAGTTTTATCAAAATTTCTTTTAAAAGTATTTCTTAGTATGAGCTTTTGTACTTAAGTTTTAGTAGTTATTCTATACTTCACTGTAGTAAAATGTGAAAAGATGAAGGAGAAATGTAAACAACTGGCATCTCCAAACTAAATAAATTTTTATAAGTCAGATGTAGTGGTGCAAGCTTGGAATCCCATTACTTTGGATGCTGATACAGGAGTATTGCAGGTTTGAGGCCAGCCTCAGCGATTTGGTGAGACCCTGTTTCAAAATGAGAAATAAAAAGGGCTGGGGATGTAGTTAGGAGGTAAAATTTTCCCGGGTTCAATCCCCACTAACAAAAAATATTTTTTCATGAACTATGTAGAATGGATGATTAAACATCCCATTGTGTTTGTTTTTTTGTCTAATTGGTAGGTATAATTGCACTTTCTTAAATATAAAATCATCTATTACATCTACTCAATTATAATATCTTCAGGCATCAACTATGAAAGATTTGTCATCTTTGGTGAGAAATTTTTTCTATGTTTATAATAATTTGCTTCAGTATTCAGAACTTAATTTGTTTAAGCTTCTAGAAATTCCTGAAAAGAGATATGTATGAGGCAGGAACAGTGGTGCACCCTTGTAATCCCAGTACTTGGGAGGCTGAGACAAGAAGGTCACAGGTTCATCACCATCCTCAGCAACTTGGTGAGACTATGTTTCAAAATAAAATGATAAAATAGGGCTGGGGGTGTAGATCAGAGGTAGCAAGTTGGGAACATTCCAAGCCAATGTATACAGTTTTAAGGGAAGAACTAAGCAACAGCAATGACCACACGACTGAATATAGCAACTTTTTCCTTAAAAAGATTAAAAGTTAGATAGTAATTATTGCTCTCAACATTGACTACTGAAGAAAAATAAAAAAGTGACTTTATAAGTTTTTAAAAATGAGGAAACAGGAGCAACCAAGAGGCAAACCTAACTTTTCCATATTGTCAAATCATTATACTTCAATATTTGCATTTTTGGAAGCAGTATTTTGGTCATTTTAAAGTTACAATTCTCAAGTATAATTTAGAATCACTTTGAACTTAGATGTCTTAATTACTAGGGTATATTTGGTCTGCTGGAATTTACTTTACTTTGTGAAGTTATAAAAGATTATTCTTTTTGAGGGGGACACAAAGATGAAAGGCTTTTGAATATGCTTCATAGTAGATCAAGGATTAAGGGCAATACTGGCAGACCTAAAATCACAGACTAATATTCACAACATAAATAAAATGGTGATAGAGCAAGATCCCATACCTGAGTCTAAAATAATGACACTTTCAGAATGGAGAGAGCTAGTTAAATAGTAGTTAATATGAAAAAAGATATAAGTTCTATTTAATTAGTATGCTTCAAAAATAGAACATAATCAAAGCAGGGTCATTAGTGTTTCTATCTTTTATCATTACTTTGTGTTTGGAGGCTTTGAACTCCTTTCTTATAATTGGTCATAAGATATATAATAACTTATTGGGAACTATCGTAGCCAAATGGTTAATATTTATGAATGATTTTTTAGACTACAGAAGCTAAAGGAAAGAGAATTCTATAATAAATTACAACAACCCTGAATCAGTCAAATCAAGAATTTAAGATTTTAATACAGTGAATAATCACTTAATATAAATACTGTATACAATTCAGTATAGAAATGAACAGTTTCAACCCCAAAGAAGTAATTTAAGTTGAATTTTACCATGGATGACACTATTAATTTTATCTTGAAATATATGATACGATATAAGAAAGAAACTCATGAAAATCAATTTGGGAAAAGCTTTTAAGAGGATGTTTCATGTTTTTACAGTTATTGTTGATGTAATTTTTGGTTAAGGTAAAAACATTTAACTCTCTTGGTTATGGAAAATTTCTTTATTTCAATTTCCTTTCTGTAACATATATATTCTCTAACATCTTTGAAATATAATAGGTTGATTTTTCATACTACCGATAACCATCATTTCATGATTCTTTATTAACATGCAAATCGGCAAATCTTCTGAGTATAAATACATTTGAACAACTGAGCCAAACATAACAAATCAGGTAAGTAAAATCCTATGTTAATAAAAAGGGCTAATATTGAGACTATCTCATTTAAAACATATTCTTGCTACATTAACCAAATTTATTTTATTTTATTTTTAATGTTACATTTTATTATTATTATTATTTTTATTCGTGCATTGTAAGCATACATCTTTGTTAGGTACAAATTGATAACGACATATGTGCCCACATTTATCATTTGACCCCTTCCCCAAATTTCCACCCTGCTCCCTCACCCTCCCTCCCTCTCAAGTTCAGTTTAGTGAGTAACCTTGATGTACATTAGGATGTCCACCCAGCCCCCGTCCATCCCCTTTGGTTAAATCAACTTCTTTGTTTATTGAGGGTCTCTCCTTTTACATCTGGAGACCCTCTTATGCCCCATCTTCTCCCTAGCATCCGCATATTAGGGAGAACATATGCTTCTTTACTCTTTGTGACTGGCTAATCTCACTTAACATATACATTAACCAAATTTATTAATTAAAAATAAATACCTATAGTAAGAAAGCCAAAATTTCCCTGCAGAAAAAAAAGACAAATTCAAATGTGATTATCTGCCATTAAAAATGATCTTTCACTTTTTCTTGAAGCCTCTGTAAACATAACACCAAAAAAATGCCCTTCATAATCATTTATCAAATATAGTTAAAACAGTTAAATTTTAAAACTTGTTCTTATTGTGCTTTTCAAGAAAACAATAATTATTGTACTTACCAAGCATATATTTCATCTAGAAGTAATGACTAATTAGATATTAATGATGTGTTTTCACTAAGGCACAGGCATCTGTAAGCTTTCACAGTGGAAGTGTGAATTGGAATAAGTCAGGATGAGGACAAGGACCAGGGCTGGAGGAAGTGTCTGCCTCTGAGGCAGTTGTCTTCCTAGAACAGAGATTAGCAGGACACATGTATGCATAATCTGGACTGATGATAATATCTAAAACCTCAGATTTGTTAGCTAGGATATTCAATTCTGTCTACCTTGGTAAGTGGGAAGATGGACCAGTTCTATACTCTGTATCTTTACCCCAGTTGGGAAGAAATGAATGGTCAATGCATCAAACTACAGGGTTCATAAAACTAGATGTTATAACAGAAATTTTGCTGTGGTTTATTTTAGTTCTAATCATAAATATCTAATTTACTAGCTTACCTCCCCCTTTTCAGAAAAAAATAAATTACTTAGCACCCCCTTGGTTGCTGTCACTGCTCCTTCATTTTTATTCAATGCCCTCAATTGCACCTAATGCTACTGTTGTTTTCCTAGATCATTCCAGAGTCCCCCTTAGGGTGGTATCCTTGACTTTAGGAACTATTTTATTCATTTTGAGTAATAAGAAGATGGGAATGGTCAGCCTTCAACCAATTTCTTTATTAATTCTCAGGAAGTTCAAGGTGCAAACTTCTGTCTTTATTTGAAACAATTTCTTGGTAAAGTTCATTGGACTGAAGATAAATTACAGGCTGAAATACTACTTTCATCACCTCTTGATTCTTATCTTACTCATGAAATAGGTATATATCAAAAGTTTTTAATGAGTGCTACATGATAAATGATGTAGAATTACTTTTTTTGTGTTACTGCAAGCAATTTTAATACAAAAGTGTGTCTTGTTTCTAAACAGTTCATTGGTAGAGCTTCAGTTTCTGCTTCAATTAAGACAAATTGAGATAATCACACAGCAACATGGTCGGCACTGAAGAGGAAGAGCAACCAAGAAACAGGAGCCCCACACACAGCCTCTCTTTGTGGTCACTTGGTCAGTTGACTTTATTACACACAGAAAAAAATAAGATGTCATGTGTATATTACATATGAAGAAACTAATAATATTTTTTCTTACAAGCTCTTAGATTTTACATGCACTATTTCAGCAGTCCTACTTTTGCCAAGGAATGGGATTATCTTAGTCAAGTGTGATCTTTATATTACTGTAATGACCAACTAACACAAGTTATCCAGGATTTAGAGATTCCTAGAACATGGTACTTTAATTACTAAAACTAGAAAGTTCTTGGGGAAACTGAAACAAATTGGCAACACTGAAAGTATGATATGTAAATCATGTGTCTCTTCATGAAAATAATTTATAAAAATTGCTAATAATTGTACTTAGAAACATTACTTCATTTCTGCTTTTGGTCTTTGTGAATCATTTTATATGCAAACCTAGAGCTACAGAGTGATGTTAAGAATGTAACTGTTTTCCAAAACATAGTGCTCCAAGAGCAGTTTTAAGTATATCAAGTTAATGATTAGAATAGTCATGAACCCCTTTCTCCCCCAATACAATGAACTTTCCACCACATAATTATGAGTTTCACTTATTCAGAATAGAGCCAGAAAGAATTACTTGCAGAAAGATGCTAAAAACAAATATGTGTTTGATATTAGAAATTAGAATCAATAAATGAAAAGAATCAATAATTGATAGTAATAGCAAACCTTATAGAAAACCTCACTATATTTATTATAAAGCTTCCTACTTCCTTGACATTTTACATGCTACATATATTAGTTTTTTCTCCATTAATATTGAAAAACTATTAATCTTAATAGTGAGTTTATGCCGGGCGTGGTGGCGCACGCTTGTAATCCCAGCATTCGGGAGGCTGAGACCGGAGGATCCGGGTTCGCGGCCAGCCTCAGCTACCTAGTGAGGCACTCCGCAACTTAGTGAGACTCGGTTTCAAAATAAAGAATAAAAAATAGGGCTGGGGGTATAGCTCGGAGGTAGAACGCCCCCGAGTTCAATCCCTGGTACCG
>PVLC010033149.1:0-17580 GCA_004027655.1 Graphiurus murinus | reverse complement strand
AAAAAAAAAAAAAAAAAAAAAAAAAAAAAAAAAAAAAAAAAAAAAAAAAAAAAAAAAAAAAAAAAAGAATAAAAAATAGGGTTGCAGGTATAGCTCGGAAGTAGAATGTCCCTGGGTTCAATCCCCAGTACCAAAAAAAAAAAAAAAAAAGAAGTCCAAAATCAAGGTGTTAGTAATACCGCACTCCCTCCCTCCAAAGGCTTTAGGAAGCCTTCTTCCTTCTACTTGCTCCATCTACTTTTTGATAGCTGTGGACAAACCTCAGCCTCCACTTTCATAATGCCTTCTATGTTTCTATAATCTCCCTCTCCTTTCCCTTATGAAGACACCACCACTCACTGGATTTAGGGCCCACCTAATCTAGATCTATAACTTAGTTATGTCTCTAAAGCCATAATTTTATTACATCTACAAAAATATTTCAAAATAAGATTACATTCTGAAGTTCCAGGTGGACATTTTTGTTGTTGTCATTTTAGATACTGGGAATTGAACTCAGGGGCATTCTACCTCCAAGCTGCACCCCTAGCCCTTTTTTATTTTTTTATTTTGTTTGTTTTGAAACAAGGTCTCACTAGGTTGCTGAGGATCTCACTTGGTTGCTGAGGATCTCACTAAATTGCTAAAGCTGGCCTCAAACCTGAGATCTTCCTGTCTCAGCTTTGCAAGTGCTGGAATTACAGGCATGCAGCACCATGACAGTCAAATCTCTCACTATTCATTGGACAAGTCTTAACTGAGCGCCTACTTGATCTCATTTTGCTTTGATTACCTCTTTAAAGGACCTATCACTAACAGTCACTAGTCACTTTCTGAAGTACCAAGGAGGTAGAACTTTTAGCATACGTGTGTGTGTGTGTGTGTGTGTGGTATTGGGGATTGAAACCAGGAGCATTCTACCTTCAAGCTACACACACACACACACACACATAACCTATTGTATTTTTTATTTGGAAACAGGGTCTCATTAAATTGCTGAGGGCCTCCCTAAGTTGCTGAAACTGGCCTCAAACTTGTGATCCTCCTGTCTCAGCCTCCCAAGTACTGGGATTATAGGCATGTGCCATTGCACCCTCCTCAGCATACAAATTCTATGGGGGACATAATTCGGCCCATAGCAGTTTCTTTCTTCTGAATTTTACTGTAAGAAATCTTTTTAGCTGGGCGTGGTGGCGTACACTTGTAATCCCAGTACTTGGGAGGCTGAGAAAGGAGTATCACAGGTTCAAGGCCAGCCTCAGCAACTTAGTGAGGCCATCTGCAACTTAGTGAGACCCTGTTTCAAAATAAAGAATAAAAAATAGGGCTGGGGCTGTAGCTCAGAGGTTGAATGACCCTTGGTTCAATCCCCTATGCCACCAAAAAAAAAAAAAAGAAAGAAATCTTTTTGCTGATATCCTAGATGAGAAGGGAGAAATAACTATCTCCTGCTTCACAAATGAGAAAGCAGAGAAGAAAATGTGACCCTTCTTTTTAATATATGAAAACAAAGTGACTTTATTAATAATATATGGTATGGAATCTGTCTCTGGGACCCCTCAGGTAACAGGAAGTCTCTGTCGAGCTGGGTTAGACCTAAGTGAATGTGGGGTTCTTATAAATCTCTGCCAGGTTCTCCACGTTTTACACTGCCCATAGCTGGGTTATCTGGAAATCCTAGTCTCTCTCTGGTGACTTTCAAATCTTGTCTTCCTACTTGAGATTTAAAGGTTCTTGAGCAGGAAACATGACTTTCTTTAAAGTGATGCTCTGAAAAACTTGTTTTTTGTGGTACTGGGGATTGAATCTGGGGGCATTCTCAAGCTACGTCCCCAGCCCTATTTTTATTCTTTTTTTTTTTTTTTTTTTGGCGGTACTGAGGATTGAACTCAGGGGCATTCTACCTCCGAGCTATACCCCCAGCCCTATTTTTTATTCTTTATTTTGAAACCGAGTCTCACTAAGTTGCGGAGTGCCTCACTAGGTAGCTGAGGCTGGCCGCGAACCTGGATCCTCCGGTCTCAGCCTCCCGAATGCTGGGATTACAAGCGTGCGCCACCACGCCCGGCTCCTATTTTTATTCTTGATACAGTGTGGCTAGGCTGATGAGAGTCTCACTACTTGCTGATGCTGTCCTTGAACCTGTATTCCTCCTCTCAGCCTCCCAAGTACTGGGATTACAAGCCTGCGCCACCATGTCCAGCTGAAAACACGTTTTTAAAAGTAGGGAAAATCCCAGTTTAAAGTGATTACAATTCCATGCAAATCTTCAATAGGAAATGAATGCGGCAAGTGGTGGCACATGCCTGTAGTCCCAGTAGTTAGGAGGTAGAGACAGGAGGGTCGAAGGTTCAAGGCCAGCCTCAGCAATGTAGCAAGACCCTGTTTCAAAATTTAAAAAGGGGCTGGAGGTGCAGCTCAGAGGTAGAATGGCACTGGGTTCAGAAGGAAGGAAGGGGGGGAAGGAGGGAAGGAGAGAGAGAGAGAGAGAGAATGTAGTACAACTTTTTCGTTGCAATTCCGAGATTGATTCGATGCCCACTGCCCCCAAATAAATGCCTTGAACTAACGTGTTTCAGGGGAGAAAGAGAGGACGGAGTGTGTGGGGGAGGGTAGGGGTGGACAAGTTGCATTTTTCATGGACTTCTAGGACAGGTTACCAGAGCGCAATGTCCTGGCAGTGAGGCTGACCCAGGAGCCCAGCCAGCCCAGACCCACTGCAGCAGCTCCGCAGCGGCTCCCGAGCACGAGCTCTTGCTCCTCAGTAGCAGCAAAGAAAGAAAGCAGTTCAGTTTTTCTCCCAAACCTGCCAGTTCTCTCTTTTACTCTGTGTGTGTGTATGTGTGTGTGTGTGTGTGTGTGTGTATTACTAGGGATTGAACCCAGAGGCAGTCTACCCTGAGCTACATCTCCAACTCTATTTAATTTTTTTTTTTTTTTAATTTTGAAACAGAATAAATTGCGGAGGCCCTAAATTGCTGAGGCTGGCTGTGAACCTGCCATCCTCCGGTCTCAGGCTCCCAAGTACTGGGATTGCAAGCATGAGCCACCACTCTTGGCTGCCTTTTACTTATTAGCCTTGTAATATCAAATATCATTAAAAAATATTATATGGTATGAAATACGCCACTTAATCTACAAATAAAGAATAATTATTCTAGCTGGGCGTGGTGGCGCACGCTTGTAATCCCAGCATTCGGGAGGCTGAGACCGGAGGATCCGGGTTAGCGGCCAGCCTCAGCTACCTAGTGAGGCAATCCGCAATTTAGTGAGACTCAGTTTCAAAATAAAGAATAAAAAAATAGGACTGGGGGTATAGCTTGGAGGTAGAATGCCCCTGAGTTCAATCCCCAGTACCGCAAAAAAAAAAAAAAAAAAAAAAAAAGAATAATTATTCTGGGTATTCAGTACAGGATTCCTTCTCAAACTTCACCCTCAAAATCATCCCAACTTCCTCTGCCACTCCAAAATGACATTCTGATTTCATTTTCCTTCCCAGTATTCTAGTGTAAAACAATAGTAATCTTTATGTTGCGAATATTAGAAATATTTTTAAGTGTGTTTTTTTTTGGGGGGGGGGGAACTGGAGATTGAACCCAGAGGTATTTTACCTCTGAGTACACTCTCAAATCTTTTTAAATTTTTTTTTTTTTTTTTTTTTTTTGCGGTACTGGGAATTGAACACAGGGGCATTATACCTGCGAGATACACCCCCAGTCCTATTTTTTATTCTTTATTTTGAAACCGGGTCTCACTAAGTTGCAGAGTGCCTCACTAGGTAGCTGAGTCTGGCCGCGAACCCGGATCCTCCGGTCTCAGCCTCCCACATGCTGGGATTACAAGCGTGCATCACCACGCATGGCTCCTTTTTAAATTTTTTTAATTTTAAATTTTAAAATTAAAAAAAAAAATTTTTTTGAAACAGGGTCTTGCTAGGTTGCTGAGATTCTCATGAAATTGCTGAGACTGTTCTCAAACCTGCTCAGCCTTCCAAGTACTGGGATTACAGGTGGGGGCCACCACACTCTGCTTAAGCACTCTCTTTTTTATAACTTTGTGATTCTTTGTATTAGTTTTCCATTCTCTAATTACAGGAATTCAAATTACATTCATACAGGCATAAACTTGAAAAATGACATGTAATGTGGCCCTTGACCAGTATGTGGGGATGTGTTCATGCATTTGAAATTATAGTGATTACTCTAGTTACTACTCTTTCGTATCAGAGAAACTTCTCAAACTGTACTGTTCTTGTGGCAGTAAAGAATAAAACTTGTGTTTAGAAACAAAGACTTCACCTTCGCTGGGCATGGTGGCGCACACTTATAATCCCAGCATTTGGGAGCCTGAGACTGGAGGATCCGGGTTTGCGGCCAGCCTCAGCTACATAGTGAGGTACTCCACAACTTAATGAGACCCTGTTTCAAAATAAAGAATAAAAAAAAAAAAAAAATAGGGCTGGAGGTATAGCTCGGAGGTAAAATGCTCCTGGGCTCAATCCCCAGTACCGGAAAAAAAAAAAAAAAAACCACTTCATGATAAACTATGCTTTAAAGGTAACTTTATCCCACAACAATTATAAGACAAAGATTCTGTGACGTTCTAATTAATAGTGTACATCGCCAAAGTAATATAACATGAAGTGTGGGATCTATACATATATGAATCTTTTACATGCATATGTTTTATTTTTAAAAACAGCTAAGATAGCAGTAACAATGAGGAATTTCAAATATCAAAGCTTACCATCATAATTTGGGGTAGCAAGAAATAGCTATTTCATTGCTACTGATTTTGAAGGGTCTTGTAAAGATATTTGAGATTGGAAGCTGCAGCTGTAACTCAGTGATAGAATGCATGTATATGAGGTCCTGGGTTCAATCATTTGCACCTAAAAAAGATATCTGATGTTGGAAAGTTCTAATTAGCTGTCACATATATGAAATCTGGGAAGAATATTTTGAAACAGTGTCTCACTAAGTTGTGGAGTGCTTTACTAAGTAGCTAAGTCTGGCTGCAAACCTGAGACCCTCCTATCTCAGCCTCCCAAGAAATGGAATTACAAGCGTGCACCACCACACCTAGCATAATGTTTATTTTTAAATGTATGCCTCCCTTGCCATCAAATAAGATAAGGAAGAAAATTAATTGTAAATACGGGTTTTTGTAAAATTAGCAATATTGCTTTTTTAATAGAAATGAGCCAGAACATGAATATTTTCATCTATGAATCTTTTATTAAACTTTCAGAGTAATATTGTAAAGAAAACAGCCTTTTGCCGGGCATGGTGGCACACACCTGTAATCCCAGTACTTGGGAGGCTGAGACAGGAGGATCACAGGTTGGAGGTCAGCCTCAGCAAGTAGTGAGACTCTCATCAACCTAGTGAGACCTATTTCCAAATAAATAAAATCAGGCTGAGGGTGTAGCATGAAGGTAGAATGCCTCTGGGCTCAATCTCCAGTACGAAAGAAAGTAAGAAGGAAGGAAGGAAGGAAGGAAGGAAGGAAGGAAGAAAGGAAAAACAGCCTTTTTAAGCATCTTCTTTAATGATCCCTTTTGAGTACAACTGACACATTCACATTCTTTTTTTTTTTTTTTTTTTTCCGGTACTGGGGATTGAACTCAGGGGCATTCTACCTCCGAGCTATACCACCAGCCCGATTTTTAAAAATTCTTTATTTTGAAACAGGGTCTCACTAAGTTGTGGCGTGCCTTGCTAGGTAGCTGAGGCTGGCCTCGAACCTAGATCCTCCGGTCTCACCCTCCCAAATGCTGGGATTACAAGCGTGCGCCACCACGCCCGGCTCTCACATTCACATTCTTAAGCATTAAACTTTTTGTGAAAGCAGTACAGATGACCATAAAAATAGAGATAGAAAATCTTTTTTAACCCCTGTACTACATAATTCCTTATGTTTACTGTACACCCTGTGTTTAGAGAACCAACTATTGGTTGCCTTCAGCATACAGACAGTTGTTATATGCATTGATTAAAGATTTTTTTAGATATCTACTGCTGCTTGTGCTTCTTTTGGAAAGGTAAAAAAGATTGCTCTAATAGCTGGCATCCAGAAATAAATAAAACACTGACATTTTTATGGGCAGTTTTTATTAGAGTTTGAAAAATGTGTTCTTATAATCTCAATGTAAGATCTGATAGCCTGAAGGAACAGTTGAGCAGTAGTGACTAAAAGATACAGTGTTCCTAGAAGACAAATTATAGTTGCCACCTCCACAAAGCCTAAACACAGTTTAGCCATATTAAAATGACAGAAATATTTGCCCAAGAAAAATACTATGCAGTCCAAACTTTTTTTTTTTTTTTTTTTTTTTTTTTTTGCAGTACTGGAGATTGAACTCAGGGGCATTCTACCTCCAAGCTATACCCCCAGCCCCATTTTTTATTCTTTATTTTGAAACTAAGTTGCGTAGTGCCTCACTAGATAGCTGAGGCTGTTTGCGAACTCAGATCCTCCTGTCTCAGCCTCCCAAATGCTGGGATTACAAGTGTGCGCCACCACACCCGGCTCAAGCTTATTTTTTTTTTTTTTTAACTCACATATATTTTTTAAAAAACCAAACAAGAAAAATTACTCTTTGTAAATGGGATCTTCAGAAGTAAACTGAAATGCTGTGTGCTGTTTCCTTTCAAAAAGCAACACATGGCTTCATCTCTTCAATCTTTTTTTTTTTTTTTTGCGGTACTCGGGGTTGAACCCAAAGGCATTCTATCTCTGAGCTACATCCCCAGCCCTATTTTTTATTCTGAAACAGGGTCTCACTAAGTTGCGGAGAGCCTCACTAAGCAGCTGAGGCTGGCCGCAAACTCCAGTTTCAGCCTCCCAAGTACTGGTATTACAAACGTGCACTACCACGCCCGGCTTTCAATCTATTTATTTGTTTATTTATTTATTTGTTTGTTTATTTAGTGGTACTGGGGACCCAAGGGCATTCTACCTCTGAGCTATACCCCTAGCACAATTTTATTCTTTTTTTTTGAAACAGGATCTTACTAAGGTGCTGAGGCTGGCACTAAATGTGTCTCAGCCTCTCAAGTAGTGGGATTAAAAGCCTGCACCACCATACCACCGGGGTTTATCTGTTCAGTCTTTAAGAGGAAGTATTACAGAGCCAGGGAAAGCCCACCAAGTGCTGTGTGCATGATGTCAGCATCACTATGAACTGCATTATGATGTAAGACCCTGAGGCACCAATAAAAATATAAGCCCCCCCCCCAAAAAAAAGGAAGTATTACCCAGCAAGTTTAATTCCAAAAGGTAGCTTTCAAATTGCTCCACTCACAAGCTCTGATAGCACTGACAATGTAAAACATCCTGTGGGATGGTGAATGTTGGAATTGTTCTTAGAGCCAGGTGTGGTGATGTACGCTTGTAATCCCAGTTCTTGGAAGGCTGAGACAGGAGGATTGCAGGTTCTCGGCCAGCCTTAGCAGTTTGTGAGACCCTGTTTCAAAATAAAAAATAGGGCTGGGGTTGTAACTTGGAGGTAGAATGCACTTGGGCTCAATCCCCAGTAACACACACACACACACACACACACACACACACACACACACGAATTGTTCATCTTTTTATTTTATTATTTTTTTTATTGTTTAAAGGGCTGCATAACCCGGGTGCAAGGCGCATGTCTGTAATCCCAGTAGATGAGAGGCTGAGAAAAGAATCACATGTTCAAAGGTCAGCACACAGTAACTTAGTGAGACCCTATTTCAAAATAAAAAATAAAAAGGGGTGCGCATGGAGCTCAACAGTAGAATGTCCCTGGGTTCAATCCCTAGTACCAAAAACAAACAAATGAAAAAATTGCATAGTCAGAGAATTTAATTATATGCTGAATTAAAAACCATTCTGTTTTAAATTTGTTTAGATGGTGTACATGGTGACATAGGCCTGTAATCCCAGTACTTCAGCAGCTGAGACAGGAGAATCGCAGGTTCGAGGCCAGCCTCAACAACTTTGCAAGAACCTGTTTTGCAATAATAAATAAGTAAATAATAATATAAATAAATAGGGCTGGAGATGTAGCTTCAAGGTAGAACTCTCTGGAGTTCAATCGCTGGTACCAAAACAAAACAAAACAAAACAAATTGCTTAGTACAGGGAATTCCTTTTTTTTTTTTTTTTTTTTTTTGGTACTGGGGATTGAACCCAGGGGCATCCTACCTCCGAGCTACACCCCCAGCCCTATTTTTTTGAAATGGGTCTCACTAAATTGTGGAGGGCCTCACTAAATATCTGAGGCTGGCCACGAATCTGGATCCTCTGGTCTCAGCCTCCCAAATACTGGAGTTACAAGCATGTGCCACCACACTTGGCTGGGAATTTCAAATATTAAAAGTTTTTATTTTATTTTATTTTTTTTATTTATTTTTTTTTTTTTTGCGGTACTGGGGATTGAACTCAGAGGCATTCTACCTCCGAGCTATACCTCCAGCCCTATTTTTTATTCTTTATTTTGAAACCGAGTCTCACTAAGTTGCGGAGTGCCTCACTAGGTAGCTGAGGCTGGCCGCGAACCCGGATCCTCCGGTCTCAGCCTCCCGAATGCTGGGATTACAAGCATGCGCTACCACGCCCGGCTAAAAGTTTTTATTTTAAAATACTCAATTTGTAGCTGCGCATGGTGGCACATGCTTGTAATCCCAGCATTTGGGAGGCTGAGACCGGAGGATCCGGGTTCACAGCCAGCCTCAGCTACTTAGGCCCTCCGAACATAGTGAGACCCTGTTTCAAAATAAAGAATAAAAAAAATAGGGCTGGGGGTATAGCTCGGAGGTAGAATGCCCCTGAGTTCAATCCCCAGTACTGAAAAAAAAAAAAAAAGACAACAACAACAAAACAAACTCAACTTGTAGCCAGACGTGGTGGCGCATGCTTGTAGACCACTAGCGAGGTCAGAAACCTAGATCCTTTTATTCATATATCTCTGAGACTGAATGAATACAAATTATTTTATATCAATCAGAAACTCTAGTTGGCAAAAATTTTATCTTTAGCTAATAAAATATGAGAGCCGGGCATGGCGGCGCACATTTGTAATCCCAATACTTGGGAGGCTAAAACAGGAGGATCGCAGGTTCACAGCCAGCCTTAACTACTTCGTGAGGCCCTCCACAACTTAATGAGATCTTGTTCCAAAATAAAGAATAGAAAATAGGGCTAGGAGTGTAGCTCAGAGGTAGAATGCCCCTGTGTTGCAAATAAATAAATTATAGAATACGAGAAATTAATTATTAGAAAAATTTATTTAGTATATAAAAATCTTCCAAAGCATTATCTCCAGGATATTAAGAAGACCTCAGTGCAGCAGTGCACGCCTGTAATCCCAGTATTTGGGAGGCTGGAACAGGAGAACCACAGGTTCCAGGCCAGCCTCAGCAATATAGTGAGACCCTGATTCAAAATAAAAAAAGTAACCCGGGCGTGGTGGCCCACGCTTGTAATACCAGCATTTGGGAGGCTGAGACTGGAAGATACGGGTTCACGGCCAGCCTCAGCTGCTTAGTGAAGCCCTCTGCAACTTAGTGAGACTCTGTTTCAAAGTAAAGAATAAAAAAATTAAGGCTGGGGCTGTAGCTCAGAGGTAGAAAGCCCCCAGGCTCCAACCCCTGTACCACGAAATAAATAAATAAATAAATAGGTAAAAAATAAAAAAGTAAAATAGGGCTGAGGATGTAACTCAGAGGTAGAAGTCCTCTGGGTTTAATCCCTAGTAACACAACACACACACACACACACACACACACACACACACACACGCGCGCACACACACACACAGACCTCGGAGAAAACTGTAAACATATATTTAGCAAATACAGTAAACACCCACTAAATATTTGTCAATTGAGCAATCATTCCTTGTTTAGATTGTAATCTTTCTAAGGGAGGGACCTATGGTATATGTACTTTTTTTTTTTTTTTTGCGGTACTGGGGATTGAACTCAGGGGCATTCTACCTCTGAGCTATACCCCCAGCCCTATTTTTTATTCTTTATTTTGAAACCAAGTCTCACTAAGTTGCAGAGTGCCTCACTAGGTAGCTGAGGCTGGCTGCGAACCCGGATCTTCCGGTCTCAGCCTCTCGAATGCTGGGATTACAAGCGTGCGCCACCATGCCTGGTGTGGTATATGTACTTTTATATGTTACCTCCAGTGCCTATCAGAATATTATGTTAACTAAATGAGTGAATCTATTCATTAGCTCGAAGCTGAATCTCAACAGGAATTTATTAGACCTGCGTCTTTGCATCACTCTCTGTATATCGGAATGTCTGTGACCTCTCTGAGGAATTGGGCTTTACTTATGATTTTTATATTTGAAGATCTTAATAGAGGACACAGAACACAATGAAGCTTGATTAAATCTCTGTTATCAAGATTTCTTCAGTGAAATCTCTGTTATCAAGATTTCTACAGCTGGGCACGGTGGTGCACACTTGTAATCCCAGCATTTGGGAGGCTGAGACCGGAGGATCCGGGTTCGAGGCCAGCCTCAGCTACTTAGTGAGGCACTCCACAACTTAGTGAGACCCTGTTTCAAAATAAAGACTAAAAAATAGGGCTGGGGGTGTAGCTTGGAGATAGAATGCCCCTGAGTTCAATCCCCAATACCACAAAAAAAAAAAAAAAGATTTCTACCTTGCTCATCATTGTATCTTTATGACCTAGAGCAACATATTATTCATAATATGAGTCTAATCAATATCTAATGTGAAGAATTTTCCTTGAATTCAGGAATAAAGTCAGATCAGAGCAAGAATAATTCTGAAATATTTTTGTTGTTTTGTTTTGTTGAGTGTTGGGCATTAAACCCAGGGCCTTGCACAAGCTAAGCAGGCCCTTCTACCACTAAGCTATACCCCCAGACACTGCACTGAAAGATATATATATATACACATATATATATGTGTGTGTGTACATATATATTTTATTATATATTTTAAAATATATAATATATATATATATATATATTTTACTGTTAAGCTCAACCTAGTCAGACATAGTGATGCATGCCTGCAATTCAAAGTACTTAGGAAGCTGAAGCAGGGGGATTGAAAGTGAAGGCTAGCCAGGCATGGTGACACATGCTTGTGTACTTGGGAGGCTGAGACAGGAGGATCCCAGGTTTGAGACCAGCCTCAGCAACTTAGTGAGACTCTCAGCAATTTAGTGTAACCCTGTTTCCAAACAAAAACTAAAATAGGACTTGGGGTGTAGCCCGGAGATAGAAAGTCCCTGGGTTCCACCTGCAGTACACACGCACAAGAAAAAAAAAAAAAAAAAAAAAAAAAAAAAAAAAAAAAAAAAAAGTGAAGTGAAGACCAGCCTGGGCAACTTATAAGACCTTATCTCAAAATTTAAAAAATAGCATTCGGGAGGCTGAGACTGGAGGATCCGGGTTCGCGGCCAGCCTCAGCTACCCAGTGAGGCACTCCGCAACTTAGTGAGACTCGGTTTCAAAATAAAGAATAAAAAAAAATACGGGTGGGGTTGTAGCTCGGAGGTAGAATGCCCCTGAGTTCAATCCCCAGTACCGAAAAATAAATAAATAAATAAATAAATAAATAAATAAATAAATAAATAAATAAAAATAAAAAATAAAAAAGGCCGGGTGTGGTGGCACATGCTTGTAATCCCAGTACTTGGGAGGCTGAGACCGGAGGATCCGGTTCCCAGCCAGCCTCAGCTATTTAGTGAGGCCCTCTGCAACTTAGTGAGACCCTGTTTCAAAATAAAGAATAAAAAATAGGAATAGGGGTGTAGCTCCTAGAGGACTAGAGGTAGAATGCCCCTGGGATCACTCCCCAGTACCGCAAAAAGTAAAAATAATAATTAATAAATTAATTAATTTAATTAAATAAATAAAAAGGGCTGGGGATATAGCTCTGTAGTATAGCACTTGCCAAGCATGTGTGTGGCCCTGAGTTCAATCCCTAGCACTGCAAAAAGAAAAGAAAAGAAAAAGGGAAAAAAGAAAATGAAATAGCTCAACCTCAAAGAAGTAGGGAGGGCGAGAAGAAGAGAGAAAGCTGGAAACAAACAAGTGAGACTCATAGGAGAAAATAGCTCCTCCGAGGGGAGCCACATGCTCTGATATTCATGGCAGCCGCATGAGGAAGCAGCCTAAAATTAGCAGGATGGGCAAGCCCAGGAAGGGAAAGCCAGGGCAGCCTTCCCTGCCCCCGACAAGTGCAGTGAGGGGCTGGGAGTCCCCGGTGGAACCCTGCTTAGCCTTTGGAGCTCACTGCTGTTCCTGCCAGGTAAGGCCCTCCATCAGATCTCAATTTGGGAGGTAAAGCAAGAGATTTCTTAAGGGAATGTCCAGAGAATTGAAAGATTTAATATTGCCCAGTAAAGAGATGCCTCCAGGAATCTAATAATTAAGAGAGCAATAGAAGAATTAAATCCATCCTCACCCAAGCTGTTCATCCAAAACACTCATTATCCCCTGATTGAATCGGGGCTCTCTGGGGCTCATAGGTCCTGCTTTCTTCCAGTGTTGGAGAAAAGGGAGAGGATGTCTTACAAAATCTTTAAAACCATGTGGGAAGAGGAATAATAACAGAGTATCACCAAATGCTATGAAGAGAAGGATGAGATACTGAAGAGCAAGAAAGGAAAAGGAAAGATTAGAGATGATACAAATAGGACTTGGTGTGCCACAGGGGGCTTTTTTTTTTTTTTTTTTCATGGATGAAGTACAGAACAGTAGGGCTGATTGAAGACAGATGACAGATCCTACAAAGGGCCAGAATTTTCTGTATTTTTATTTCAGAAAGAACTGAACAGTAGTTGATTTTACAATGTTCATGAATCATTCCCAGCCAGGGCACTGATCTATCACTCTTGATTGGTTTGTTATTGTTGCTTTTGTGGTGCTGGGGATTGAACGCAGGACCTCATGCATGCTAAGCAAGTGCTCTACCACTGAGCTACACCCTTGATCCCTCTCCAGTGTTTCTATAAATTCCTGCATCCTGTACTGGAATTCATTTTTATATTACCTATTGCTTTTTACAGTTACAACTCCTCATTAATGTTAAAACTCTGCAGTATAGCTGGGCATGGTGGTGCATGCTTGTAGTCCCAGTACTTGGGAGGCTGAAACAAGATGATCACAGGTTTGAGGACAGCCTCAGCAAGTAGTTAGACTTTCATCAACCTAGTGAGACCCTGCTTCAAAATAAAAATAAAAATAGGGCTGGAGTGTAGCTTGGAGGTAGAATGCATCTGGGTTCAATCCCCAGTATCACACACACACACACACACACACACACACACACACACACACACACACCACACACTCCAAAACAACCCCTGCAGTAGTTTTAAGAAGGTTTCTTTGGAGGAGGGGAAGGGTATTGGAAAGTGAAATTGATCAGATTGTGTGTGTGTTTGTTTTTTGTGTGGCACTGGAGGTTGAACCCAGGGGCATTCTACTTCTAAGCTACACCCCCAGTCCTATTTTTTATTCTTTATTTTGAAACAGAATCTCACTAAGTTGCAGAGCACCTCACTAAGTAGCTAAGGCTGGCGGAGAACGTGGATCCTCTGGTCTCAGCCTCCCAAGTACTGGGATTACAAGCATGCGACACCACGCCCAGCTTCAGATTGTGTTTTTATATATGTGAAAATATGCCAGTGAAGCCCACTATTCTGTGTAATTGAGATGCACCAATAGAAAAAGAGGGTTCCTCACAGGATCAGCTTGAGGGGAGTACACAATTGGATGACAGAAATTCAGAAGTTAAAAAAAAAAAAAGTCGGACGTGGTCGCACACACCTGTAATCCCAGTATTTGGGAGGCTGAAACGGGAGGACTGAAGCTTCAAGGACAGACTAACGTACTTAGCAAGACACTGTTTCAAAACAAACTTTTTTTTTTTTTTTTTGGTGGCACTAGGGATTGAATCCAGGGGCATTCTACTTCTGAGCTATACCCTCACTCCTATTTTTTATTCTTTATTTTGGAACAGGGTCTCACTAAGTTGCGGAGGGCCTCACTAAGTATCTGAGGCTGACTGTGAACCTAGATCCTCCTGTCTCAGCCTCCCAAGTACTGCGCCACCATGCCCAGCTCAAAACAAACTTTTTTTAAAAAAGGGCTGGAGGCTTAGCTTAGAGGTAAGATTAGGATTCCCCCGGGTTCAATTCCCAGTACCGCAAAAAAAAAAAAAAAAAAAAAAAAGATACAACTCACATACCATATAATTTATCTAACATGTACTCTAATATTTAAAATTGTGCCACTACTGCCACAATCAGTTTTAGAGCATTTTTACCATCCCCCAAATCCCCATATCCAACAGTGGTCATGCTTTCCCTCTAGCATTCTCCCACCCACAGACCAGGCAACCACTAATTTCCTTTCTGTTTCTACACATTTTCCTGAACTAGACATTTCATGTAAATGAAATCATACCATAGTTTGTGTCGTGTGTGTGTGTGTGTGTGTGTGTGTGTGTGTTAGTACTGGGGATTAAATGCAGGGACATTCTACCTCTGAGCTACACCCTCAGCCCTTCTTAACTTTTGATACAGAGTCTCCATAGGTTGCTGAGAGTCTTGCTAACCTCATTCAGCCTATGTTGCTGAGGTTGGTTTTGAACCTGTGATCCTTCTGTCTCAGCATCCCAAATACTGAGATTACAGGCATACACCAGCACACCAGGGTGTTTTTATTGTTATTTTTTTCTTTTCTTTTTTTTTTTTTTTTTTTGTGGTACTGGGGATTGAACTCAGGGGCATTCTACCTCCGAGCTATACCCCCAGCCCTATTTTTTATTCTTTATTTTGAAACCGAATCTCACTAAGTTGCGGAGTGCCTCACTAGGTAGCTGAGGCTGGCCACGAACCCGGATCCTCCAGTCTCAGCCTCCCGAATGCTGGGACTACAAGCGTGCGCCACCAGGCCCGGCTTATTTTTTTCTTTTTACAATAGAACTTATGTGTATGCCAAAAGAGAAGAAAAGTCTCTTTTGTTTTAGTATTAACTGTTGATTCACCCTAAGTGGGAACTGTCATTGCCTCCAGTCTCCATTTTCAGTGAATATTTATAACCATTCCCCTAGAGTTATTCAGTTGTAATACTTCAGTGTTATAAATTAAATGATTATTAAGTTATTTGCAATGATGATGGCTTTGCAATAATGATGACTCAATGATAATTTTGGATACCAACCGATGGAATGAAGTATGTCTACTTAGTATATCATTAGAGAACATATATGGTATACATCATAAGGACTTAGTAAATAATAAATGAAGTAAGATATAGTGTGTCTAGACAGTGCCTGCCAGGTGTTAGATTCCTAGTAAATAGCTGTTTTTCCCCCTCCTAGACATTTAGTCAAAAACCTACAGAGCAGATTCAAAGAAAAATTTAACTAGCTGAGTGCTTTGAACATGCTACTCAATAAGTGAATACTTATTAAAATAGGAAAGGGAAGCTGGGTGTGATGGCACAGGCTTGTAATACTAGTACTTGGGAGGCTGAGACAGGAGGATCACAGGTTTGCAGCCAGCCTCAGAAATTTAGTGGGACCCTGTTTCAAAATAAAAAATAAAATAGGGCTAGGGTATAGCTCAGAGATAGAATGACTGGATTCAATCCCCAATATCACAAAAAATAAAATAAAATAGGAACGGGAGATATAGTTGTGGATATGCAGATTATACAGCTGTGATGTTATTTAATAAAGACTGTGGGAAATAATTTCATGTGCTGAACCAGGAGGCAGCAATTATAATTTCAAGTTCAAACTGCTATCAGCTACAATCTTGGATAACAGGCTTACTTTCTCTGGTCCTTAATACATTTTAGTCTCCAGATTAGAAACAGTAATACTGGATCATGGATAAAATGTGGAAATGTTGTATGGCAAGGACTCCAGGACACACCTGCCTTGTATTTATTTCATGCTGAAGGTGACACATTGAATTATGAGACTGCTTCCTAGGGAAGTCCATTTGGTTTACTGTCATAAGACTTTGCAGCTTTGTAATTACCTTAATGAAATCACCAGGTTCCATCATCTGGTCTTCAGCTTGCCAAGCTCAGAAACTTAATATTTTTTCAAAAATTCCTAGAGTAAACTCATTCTTTAACAAAGTATTTACATTAACCAAACTCGCAAGAGAGTATTGCATTAATCAGAATTTCATTTTGTCAATTTACAATGAGAAAAAAAAAAATGCTTTCAAGCAAACTAAATAGCATGTTCTCTTCTATCAACTTTTTTCTTTTTTCTTTCTTTCTTTTTTTTTTTTTTTTTTTTTTGTGGTACTGGGGATGGAACCCAGGGGCATTCTACCTCCAAGCTGTACCCCCAGTCCTATTTTTTATTCTTTATTTTGAAACAGTGTCTCACTAAGTTGCGGAGTGCCTCACTAAGCAGCTGAGGCTGGCTGAGAACCCAGATCCTCTGGTCTCAGCCTTCCAAATGCTGAGATTACAAGTGTATGCCACCACACCTGGCGTTCTATCAATTTTTTTCTTTACAAGGAAATTTCTTTTTTAAAACATTAAAATGAGGCATATGTGGCACATGTCTGTAATCTCAGTATTTGAGAGGCTAAGAAAGGAGGATTCCATCATGTTCTCTTCTATCAACTTTTTTCTTTATAAAGAAATTTCTTTTTTTTTTTTTTTTTTTTGCGGTACTGGGGATTGAACTCAGGGGCATTCTACCTCCGAGCTACACCCCCAGCCCTATTTTTTAGTCTTTATTTTGAAACCGAGTCTCACTAAGTTGCGGAGTGCCTCACTAGGTAGCTGAGGCTGGCCGCGAACCCAGATCCTCCGGTCTCAGCCTCAAGAAATTTCTTTTTTAAAACATTAAAATGAGGTATGGTATGACTGGATCATATGGTGGATCCATCCCCAGTTTCCTAAGGAATCTCCTCACTGATCTCCATAGTGGCTGAACTAATTCACAATCCCACCAAGAGTGTAGAATAGTTCCTATTTTCCTTGCCAACATTTATTGTTATTTGACTTCTTGATGATTGCCATTCTGATTGAGGTTGGATGGAATCTCAGTTTAGTTTTGATTCACATCTCCCTGATTGCTAATTATATTGAACATTTTTTCATGTATCTATTGGCCATCTCTTCTTTTATAAAGTTTCTATTCAATTCAGTTGCCCATTTCTTTCTTTTCTTTTTTTTTTTTTTTTTTTTTTTTTTTTTTTTTTTTTTTTTTTTTTTGCAGTACTGAGGATTGAACTCAGGGGCATTCTACCTCTGAGCCACACCCCCAGCCCTATTTTTTATTCTTTATTTTATTTTTTTTTAATTTTTTATTGTAGTAATTCGTGCAATATAGCATACATCTTTGTTAAGTACAAGTTGTTAACAACATATTTGCACACAATTCTCATTTGACCCCTTCCCCAATTCCCACCCCATTCCCTCCCCCTCCTTCCCCCTCAGGTTCACTTCAGTGAGTGACCTTGATATGATTGTGTAAGTACATCATGTGCTTTAGGGCGTCCCTCTGCCCCATACGTCCACTACAATTAAATCAACTTCTTTGCTTATCGAGGATCTCTCCTTTTCATCTGGAGACCCTC
>PVLC010033148.1:0-17714 GCA_004027655.1 Graphiurus murinus | reverse complement strand
TTGTAATCCCAGCATTTGGGAGGCTGAGACCGGAGGATCCGGGTTCGCGGCCAGCCTCAGCTACCTAGTGAGGCACTCCCCAACTTAGCGAGACCCGGTTTCAAAATAAAGAATAAAAAATAGGGCTGGGGGTATAGCTGGGAGGTAGAATGCCCCTGAGTTCAATCCCCAGTACCGCAAAAAAAAAAAAAAAAAAAAAATAGGGCTGGGGGTATAGCTCGGAGGTAGAATGCCCCTGAGTTCAATCCCCAGTACCACAGACACACACACACACACACACAAAAAAAAAATAATAATAATAATAATAATAAAAAAAAACAGGGCTGAGAGTGCAGTTTGGAGGTAGAATGCCCCTGGGTTGAATCCCCAGTACTATCAAAAAAAAAAATCACTTTAAGCTGGGCTCCATGGCTTGTATACCTATAGTCCTAGCTACTGAGAAGGCTGAGGTGGGAGGATTGCTTGAGCTCAGGAGCTTAAGACCAACCTGGACAACACAATAAGACCCTATTTTTTTTTTTCGGTACTGAGGATCGAACTCAAGGGCATTCTACCTCCAAACTACATCCCCAGCCCATTTTTTATTCTTTATTTTGAAACAGGGTCTCACTAAGTTGCAGAATGCCTCACTAGGTAGCTGAGGCTGACCTCAAACCCGGATCCTCCGGTCTTGGCCTCCCAAATGCTGGGATTACAAGCGTGCGCCACCATGCCCGGCTATAAGACCCCATTTCTTTTAAAAAGTCACTTCCCAGCCAGGCATGGTGGCATACACTTGTTTTTTTTGTTGTTGTTGTTTGTTTGTTTGTGGCACTGGGGATCGAACTCAGGGGCATTCTACCTGTGAGCTATACCCCCAGCCCTATTTTTTATTCTTTATTTTGAAACAGGGTCTCACTAAGTTGTGGAGTGCCTCACTAGGTAGCTGAGGCTGGCCTCGAACCTGGATGGTGGTGCACACTTATAATCCTAGCATTTGGGAGGCTGAGACTGGAGGATCTGGGTTCGCGGCCAGCCTCAGCTACCTAGTGAGGCACTCCACAACTTAGTGAGACCTTGTTTCAAAATAAAGAATAAAAATAGGGCTGGGGATGTAGCTTGTAGGTAGAATGCCCCTGGGTTCCACCCCCAGTACCACACACACAGAAAAAGTCTCTTCCCAGCTAGGTGTAGTGACACATTCCTATAATCCTAGTACTTGGGAGGCTGAGATAGGATTGCAGGTTTGAGACCAGCCTCAGCAACTTAGTGAGACACTATTTAAAAATAAAACATAAAGCTGGGTGTGGTGGCACAAGCTTGTAATGCTAGTACTTGGGAGGCTGAGAGAGGAGGATCGCAGGTTATCAGCCAGCCTCAGTTACCTAGTGAGGCCCTCTGCAACTTAATGAGACTCTGTTTCAAAATAAAGAATAAAAAAATAGGGTTGGGGGTATAGCTCGGAGGTACATTGCCCCCAGGTTCAATCCCCAGTACCAACAAAAAAGTCACTTCCCGTGCCCCCCAGCCCACCAACCTCTACCTCTGCATCTGCATGTGTTCCTTCCTTCTGTGCCAGGAGGCTCTGACCACCCTCATTCTCTTCCAGAAACTGAGGCGAAGGCCCTTTTGAAGGAACGCCAGAAGAAAGACAATCACAACCTGAGTAAGCCTGAGATCTTGCACACTTGCCCACGCGCTGCACAGCCCTGCTTTGCTCTGAGTCCCAGCCTTCCCTCCATGCGGAACCCCGCCCTCCAAGCACCCTGCTTTCTCTCTCCCCTTCTTTGCCCATTGACAATTCTTTCCTACTCTTTCTTTCTTGTCCCCTGCCTCCAAAGTTGAGCGTCGCAGGCGATTCAACATTAACGATAGGATCAAGGAGCTGGGCACCCTCATCCCCAAGTCCAATGACCCGTGAGTCTGGGCTAGGGGCCCCAGGCCAGGGGGAGGTGGGGCGGGTACCCTGTGCTGTGGAAGTTGTTCCCTGGTGAGCCCTCCAGGCAGTTTTGCCCAGGTAGCAGTTCTCCTCTGGTCTTTTCTCAGATTGAGTGGGATTTATTAGACCCTCACTGGTCCGCATCTAAATTTTAAGTGCATGGTATTATGGTTTATATATCCTCTCTGCTCCCTGTAGGACATACATACTTAGTTTTCTATTCATTTAGCACTTTATGTATTCAAGATTGATTTATTGAGCATCTGCTTTGTGCCAGGTATTGTGCTAGACTCTGAGGATACCAGGAGGGAACAAAAGAGACAAAGATCCTTGACCTTGTGGACTGATGTTTTTAGTGGGGGCTGACAGTATACAAGATCAATAAGTAAAATTCGTGAGATCCATCCGATGAGTGTTATGGGGAAAAATGAAGAACGGTAGGAGGCCAGGCATGGTGGCACATGACTATAAGCTTAGTAACTCTGGTGGGTAAGGCAAGAGGATTGAAGTTCAAGGCTAACCTGACTCAGAAGGATTGCAAGTTGAGGCCATCTTTAGCAACTTAGTAAGACTCTTGTTTCCTAATAAAAAATAAAATAGGGCTAGGGGTCGAGCTTGGAGGTAGAATGCAAAACAGGCGCACGCATGCCTGGCAACAGAGTGAGACTGTCTCAAAATAAAGTAAAATATGAAAGCTGGGCATGGTGGCACATGCCTGCGATCCCAGTACATGGGAGGCTGAGACAGGAGGATCACAGGTTCAAGGCCAGCCTTAGCCCCTGTTTCAAAAAGTAAAAAATAGGAGCCGGGCGTGGTAATCCCAACATTCGGGAGGTTGAGACCGGAGGATCCAGGTTCGCAGCCAGCCTCAGCTACCTAGTGAGGCACTCCGCAATTTAGTGAGACCCAGTTTCAAAATAAAGAATAAAAAATAGGGCTGGGGGTATAGCTCGAAGGTAGAATGCCCCTGAGTTCAATCCCCAGTACCGCAAAAAAAAAAAAAAAAAAAAAAAAGTAAAAAATAGGGCTGGGGGTGTAGCACAGAGGAAGAATGCTCCTGGGTTCAATCTCCAGTACTAAAAGAAATAAAATATAAAATATGAAATATGGAAAGGGCTGGGGATGTAGCTCAGTGGTAGAGCACTTGCCTAGCATGTGCCAGGCCCTGTGTTCAATTCCCAGTATGGCAAAAGAAAAGAAACAGAAGGAAGATGAGAGGGAGAGTGTTGGGGAGGATGACAGTTTGGAGTGAGGAGGGTAGTACAGGACAGATCCCACCTGACAAGGGAATATTTGAATAAAGAGCGTAAGGTTGGGGGGCTGGGGGTGTAACTCAGTGTAGAACATGTGTCGAGCATGGGTTTCATCTGCAGTCCTGCCAATGAAAAAGCATGAGGAAAGCTGGGCGTGGTGGTGCACGCTTGTAATCCCAGCATTCGGGAGGCTGAGACCGGAGGATCCAGTTTCGCAGCCAGCCTCAGCTACCTAGTGAGGCACTCCACAACTTAGTGAGACCTGGTTTCAAAATAAATAATTAAAAAAAAAATAGGGCGGGGGTATAGCTCGGAGGTAGAATGCCCCTGAGTTCAATCCCCAGTACTGCCACATGAGGAAGCCAGGCAGGGTGCCACATAAATGTTTGGGGCAAGAGTATTGTAAGTAGAGGACACAGCTAGGAGAGAGGCCCTGTCCAGGCAGGGGGTTTACATCCCAACATTCCATACCCCGGATGTACCACCACCTCACATTTTGGCCATGTGGAAGATGCTCCATCAACCCAGCACAATCCCCTCTTAGCTCCTGATACTCCACATGCAGCATCACCAGTCTTTCCTTGCCCTGGGCCCCACAGGGAGATGCGCTGGAACAAGGGCACCATCCTGAAGGCCTCTGTGGATTACATCCGCAAGTTGCAGAAGGAGCAACAGCGCTCCAAAGACCTGGAGAGCCGGCAGCGATCCCTGGAACAGGCCAACCGCAGCCTGCAGCTCCGAATTCAGGTTGGGACAGGGGCGATGGTGGCAAGAGCGAGGGTTGGGGCTTCCTGCAGGCAGAGGCAGAAGAGCAGCCAGGGTTTCCCCTCTTGGCATACTTGGGATCCCCAGAGTTTCTGACTCATGATGATGATGAGAATAAGTAACAATCACATTACTAAGAATACTATTGAATATTAGCTAATATATGTAGTATTTATCTTGTGCCATGAACTGTTATGAGAGCTTTATATTCATTAACTCATTAATCCTCACAACAGCCATGTAAGATGACAGGGATCATTATTAAACTGATTGTATAGACTGAGAGACATTAAGCCATTTGCCTAAAGTTTTGCAATAAGCCAGTGGCAGGGGATGAATTGGGACCTAAGCAACCTGCCCTTTTAACCATTACACTCTACCTCTGACTCAACCCCATCTTATTCTGTCCCCATCCCTATTTTTTGTAGGAGCTAGAACTGCAGGCCCAGATCCACGGTCTGCCGGTACCTCCCGCCCCAGGGCTGCTCTCCCTGGCCTCTGACAGCCGCAAGCCAGAGCAGCTGGACATTGAGGAGGAGGGCAGGCCAGGCGCAGCGACGTTTCATGTAGCGGGGGGACCTGCCCAGAATGCTCCCCATCAGCAGCCCCCAGCACCACCCTCGGATGCCCTTCTGGACCTGCACTTTCCCAGTGACCACCTGGGGGACCTGGGGGATCCCTTCCACCTGGGGCTGGAGGACATTCTGATGGAGGAGGAGGAGGGGGTGGTGGGAGGACTGTCCGGAGATGCCCTGTCCCCTCTGCGGGCTGCCTCAGATCCCCTGCTCTCTTCAGTCTCCCCAGCTGTCTCCAAGGCCAGCAGCCGCCGCAGCAGCTTCAGCATGGAGGAGGAATCCTGATTGGGCCTCACCCCTCCCCTGGGATTTCCCCACCCAGAAAAGGAGGAGGAGTCAAGATGAGGCCCTGTCTTTCCCCCCCAACCCTCCCATTGAGACTGCCCTGCCCAGGAATTCAGGGGGGAAAGAGGAGATATGATCAGACCCCACCCCTGTAATAGGCAAGGAGGAGGAGTCAGATGAGGCCACACCCCTTCCCCAAAGGAGCAGCCCAGTGCAGGTATTTTGAGGAGAAGGCTGAGATTGGGGTCTGTCCTTTGGGGATCACAGACTTGCCCCTGCCCTGGAGGTCCCACCCTTACCCAGGAGAGAGAGGAGATGGGATAAGATCCCAACCCTGTCCCTTAAGGACTGGCCTAACCAGGTCTGGAATTAGAGATGTCAGGATGCTGCTCCATCCGGTCTCAAGGAACTGCCAGTTTAACCCACGCTGGCACTGGAAGAGGAGTCAAAATGATGGAGGTCCCATCCCTGGGGGTTTAAGCCCTTCCCCTTCCCCATGAACCCTGCACTGCCTAGGCAAGGTACTGAAGTGACGATGTGACCTGGCCCCTTCCCTATAGGAAGAGCCCAGCACAGGTATTTCAGGTGTGGAGGACTTGGTAGGATCCGGCTACCCCACTTGGAGATCACCGCCCTGCCCTTGGCCCTTAGCAACATCCCATGCAAGCATTCCACACCCATGGAGGAGCGGTACTTAAGCTCCCCGCCTTAACCTGGGACCAACCCGACCTTACCTAGGAGGGCTCTGAGTTGACCCTGCTCTTAGGGAAGGGGATGGAGCTTGAAATCCTGCAGATTGACTTTCCAGACCTAGATCTGGAGTGAGAGTTAGGCCTCTGACCTTGGACAGAGTCCTGCCTTCCTCATTTAGGGAAAGTTTGGGAAGGGAATGGGGATTAGTGGAGCCCCAGTCCAGGTGCCCAGAAACAGTACCCCAGTATTGATCAATGTGTAGAAGACCAGGGTGAAGGAAGGGACCCTTCCGGGGAGTTCCCCAGCCCAGAAGGAAATAGAAGTCTCCCCTGTAAGACAGAAGTTTGGAGGAAGGGATGCAGAAATGTGCTGTACCCCCTCATTTGTTTATCTCTAATTTTTTATTGACCCCTACTCAGAAGCTAGGTCACCCCCAACCTCCATCCCCCACCCAGTTCTCCATTTGGAGGATTCTCCCTGTTTCCCACTTATCAAGAGACACTCCCCACCCATTCCCCCTCCCACCACCTATACCCAAGGTCATCAGCTTTGAATTGCTGGGGCCAGGCCCCAAGGAGGGTGTACTGAGGGGTCTGTAGGTTTGTGATTAAAGTAATAAATGCTAGGCGTGTTTGATGCGCTTTTAACTTTGGCAAAGAGTCTCAGGTCCTTGTTTTTTACTGCAGTGAACATGACCTGTGCAGGCCAAGAGGGATATAAGTTCCTGGAAGAAACATAATTCAGAGGGATGGATAAGGGAATTTACATGGGAAGAGGGCGGAGAGGATAGCCACCTGTAAACAAAAACAATCAGTCATCTTAATGGCCTGCCAGGAACAGATCTAACTGCTGCAATTGTTTCACCTGATTTATTTCCCAGAAGAATGTTGTCAGAGAGTACTGCTGCTCTTGCCCATTTCCTGTTTGCAGAAGAGGAGGAATAGAATTTAAATAACTTCTGAAGATAGGCAGGCTGTAAATGGAAGCACTAAATGGTAAAGAGAAGGAAAATATTCCTGTAAGTTGACTTTTCTTAGTTTTATGATGCTGGAGATGGAATCCAGAGTGTTCCTCATGCTAGGCAAATGCTCTACCATTGAGCCGTACCCTCAGCCCTGCAAGCTCACCTTTGTCCTGTATGGTACTGAGGACTAAACACAAAGCCTTGTACATGTTAGGAAAATGCTTTACCACTGAGCAATGACCCAAGCACCCCCCTCCTCCTCTTTGGGCTTTTTTTATTTTGGGGGGGTACTTGGAATTGAACCTAGAGGCACTCTACCTCCAAGCTATACTCCCAGCCTGATTTTATTTCTTATTTGGAAACAGGGTGTCACTAGGTTGCTGAAAGCCTTGCTGAATTGCAGAAGCTGGTTTTAAACCTCTGATCTAGCCGGGCGTGGTGGCGCATGCTTGTAATCCCAGCATTCAGGAGGCTGAGACCGGAGGATCCGGGTTCGCGGCCAGCCTCAGCTACTTAGTGAGGTACTCCACAACTTAGTGAGACCCGGTTTCAAAATAAAGAATAAAAAAAAATAGGGCTGGGGGTATAGCTTGAAGGTAGAATGCCCCTGAGTTCAATCCCCAGTACCACAAAAAAAACAAAAACAAAACAAAAAAACCCTCTGATCTTCCTATCTCAGCCTCCCAAGTACTGGGCCAAGCTCCTTTTTTATTATTTTATTTTGAGACATGGTCCCACTAAATTGCCAAGACTGGCCTCAAACTTGCAATCCTCCTGTCTCAGCCTCCTAGGTAGCTGGGAATATAATTATGTACCACACAAACTCACTTTTGAAACTAATAAGGAAATATATGATGGCCAGGTGTGGTGGTATACACATACCTATAGTCATAGCATTTAGGAGGGTGAGGCAGGAAGATCACAAGTTGGTGGCCAACCTGGGAAACTTAGACCCTATCTCCAAAAAAAAATGGGCTGGGGTGTAGTTCAGTGGTAAAGTGCTTACCATGTACAATGCCCTGGGTTAAATTGCTAGCACTGTAAAGAAACAAAAACCCATAAAGAGCCAGGCTTGGTGGCCTACACCTGTAATCCCAGTACTTGGGAGGCTGAAACAGGAGGATCACAGGTTCTAGGAAAGCCTCAGCTACTTAATGAGGTCCTCTGCAACTTAGTGAGACCCTGTTTCAAAATAAAGAATAAAAAATAGGACTGAGGGCATAGCTCAAAGGTAGAATGCCCCTAGTTCAATCCCCAGTACCGCAAAAACAAATAAAAAAACTCCATAAAGGTAGAGGAATTGAATTGAGCAATTCAGTTTTTTTTTTTTTTGCGGTACTGGGGATTGAACTCAGGGGCATTCTACCTTCGAGCTATACCCCCAGCCCTGTTTTTTATTCTTTATTTTGAAACAGAGTCTCACTAAGTTGCGGAATGCCTCACTAGGTAGCTGAGGCTGGCCGCGAACCTGGATCCTCTGGTCTCAGCCTCTGAAATGCTGGAATTACAAGTGTGTGCCACCACGCCCGGCTAGCAATTCAGTTTTGAAGCACACATTGACATTTTGGAATTAATTTTTATTTATTTATTTATTTTTTTTTGCGGTACTGGGGATGGAACCCGGGGGCATTCTACCTCTGAGCTACAGCCCCAGTCCTATTTTTTATTCTTTATTTTGAAACAGGGTCTCACTAAGTTTCGGAATGCCTCACTAGGTAGCTGAAGCTGGCTGCTGACGGCGAACCCGATGGATCCTCCAGTTTCAGCCTCCCAAATGCTGGGATTACAAGCATGCACCACCAAGCCCGGCTAGTTTTGTTTTTGTTTTTGTTTTTTGTCCTGAGGATTGAACCCAGAGGCATTCTACCTCCAAGCTACATCCCAAGCCCTATTTTATTTTATTTTTTTTTTGCGGTACTGGGGATTGAACTCAGGGGCATTCTTTGCGGAGTGCCTCACTAGGTAGCTGACCTAGTGGCAAACCCGGATCCTCCGGTCTCAGCCTCCCTATTTTATTTTTTAATATTGAAACAGTCTCACTGGGTTGATGAGTCTCACTACTTGCCGAGGCTTTCCTTGAACCAGAGAGCCTACTGTCTCAGCCTCACAAATGCTGGGATTACAGGTATGTGTCACTACATACAGCTTTTTTCTTTTCTTTCTTTCTTTTTTTGTGGTACTGGGAATTAAACTCAGGGGCATTCTACTACTGAGCTACACTCCCAACCCTATTTTACTTTTATTTTAAAATAGGGTCTCAGCAGGGTGTGGTGGTGCATGCTTGTAATCTCAGTACTTGGGAGGCGGAGACGGAAGGATCCTGGTTCTCGGCCAGCCTCAGCTACTTAGTGAGGTCCTCCGCAACTTAGTGAGACCCTGTTTCAAAATAAAGAATAAAAAATAGGGCTGGGGGTATAGCTTGGAGGTAGAATGCCCCTGAGTTCAATCCCCAGTACTGAAAAAATAAATAAAATAGAGTCTCACTAGTTGATGAGAATCTCACTACTTGCTGAGGCTGCAATCCTCCTGTCTCAGCCTCCCAGGTACTGGGATTACAAGTGTGCACCACCATGCCTGGCTGGCCTCCAACTTTCAATCTGCCTGCCTTATCCTCCCAAGCAGCTGAGGTGACAGATATGCACCACTGCACACGGATTTGTGTGTGGTACTGGGGATTACACAGGGGCATACTACTACTACTACCTCGACGCTACACTCCCAGGCCATTTTTTAATTTTTATTTATTTATTCATTCATTCATTTATTTGTGGTACTAGGAATTGAACCCAGGGGCATTCTACCTCAGCTCCACCCCCAGCCCTATTTTATGTTTTATCTTGAAGCAGGGTCTCACTAAGTTGCTGAGGCTGGCTACAAACCTGCAATCCTCCTGTTGCAGCCTCCCAAGTACAGGAATTACAGGTGTGTGCCAGCACATCGCCCTCCCCTTTTGTGGTACTGGGGATTGAACCCAGGGGCAGTCTACCTCTGAGCTATGCCCTCTACCCCCATCCTACTTTATTCTTTTTTTTTTATTTTAAAACAGGGTCTCACTAATTTGCAGAGGGCCTCACTAAGTAGCTGAGGCGGCCGTGAACCTGTGATCCTCCTGTCTCAGCCTCCCAAGTACTGGGATTACAAGCATGTGCCACCACACCTGGCTTACCTGGCCCATTTTTAAATTTAACTTAATTAAATTAATTAATTTTTGTGTGGCACTTGGATTGAACCCAGGGGTATTCTACCTTTGAACTACACCCCAGCCCTATTTTATTTTTTATTTGGAAACAGGGTCTCACTAATTTGATGAGAGTCTCACTACTTGCTAAAGCTGTCCTCGAATGTACCATCCTCCTGTCTCAGCCTCCCATGTACTAGAATTAAAGTGCACCACCACACCCAACATTTTGTGTGTGTGTGAGATACTGGGGATGGAACCCAGGGACATTCTATCTCCAAGCTATATTTCTAGCCCTGTTTTATTTTATTTTATTTATTTTTTAAAATTTTTATTTATTTATTTATTTGCAGTACTAGGGATTGATCCCAGGGGCATCCTACCTCCAAGCTACACCCCCAGCCCTATGTTTTATTATTTATTTTGAAACAGGGTCTTACTAAGTTGTGGAGGGCCTCAATAAGTAGCTGAGGCTGGCTGAGAACCTGCAATCCTCCTCTCTCATCCTCCCAAGTACTGAGATTACAAGCATGCGCCACCATGCCCGGCTTATTTTATTTTTTGAAACATGGTCTCACTATACTGCTAAGGCTGTCCTCAAACCCAGGATCCTCCTGTCTCAGCATCTCAAGTATTTGAGTTACAGGTGTGTACCTCCTCCCCTGGCTACATTTTGGGAGAATTTAAATGGAAACGAACAGCCTTAATCTTAGTAGTTAGGAGACTGAGACAGGAGGATCGAAGGTTCGAAGCAGCCTTAGCAATTCAGTGTGGCTCACATTAACTTAGACCTTGTTTCCAAATAAAATAGGGCTGGGGATGTAGCTTGGAGGTGGAATGCTCTGTGTTTAAATTATAGCACCACAAAAAAAAATTGGAAATGAACAGATACAAGTATCTTGAAGGCTAGGAAAAAAATAATTTTTCTGGAATTCCTCAAACAGGCTGTGACACCCATGACAAGCAGTAGGCCCCTGCATCTCTGCCACCAGGCTGTGAGCCCTGAAGGCTGGGACCAGGCCTGCTTCCTGCATCTCTCCCATCAGACTGATCCCCGAGGGTTCTGAGAGGGTGTGATCACTGCAGACTTCCCCACTATACACTTGCTACCTCTTTCTTTTACTTCAACTCCTCAGGCCTGGTCACTGAATCCCTGTCACCAGACTGATGGAGAAGCGAGAAGCACACCTTTGACAATCATGCTGAGGAGACATGAAGTGTGGTACATATGCCTTAGAGAATGAGCATGTGAATGGGCTACAGTCACAAAGGCATTGCTTCTGCAAGGCGCCTTTCTTTTTTTTTTTTTTTTTTTCGAGTACTGGGGATTGAACTCAGGGCCCTTCTACCTTTGAGCTATATCCCCAGCCCTATTTTTTTTTTATTCTTTATTTTGAAACCGGGTCTCACTAAGTTGCGGAGTGCCTCACTAGGTAGCTGAGGCTGGCCTCGAACCCGGATCCTCCGGTATCAGCCTCCCAAATGCTGGGATTACAAGCGTGCGCCACCACGCCCGACATGCAAGGTGCCTTTCAAAAATCTGAACCAAGCCGGGAGGCCTGCTCTGCTACAAATTCTTTCCAAAGCACTGAGGTCCCTATGAAGATGGGTTTGTGAACCAGAACCTTGACTCTGTGAATGGTGTTAGGCTATGGAATAAGCATTTTGCTGCTGTGGGCTGACAGTTCAAGAATGCTCTGTGTAGCCAGACTGGGATGAGGGAGGGCAGCAGAAAACATACATGAATGTAAAGGAACAGTGACAAGACCAGTATGATGTACTAAGGTAATAAATGCTGTTTATGCCTTCAATTTACAAACTAAAAAAAAATGGACTGGGAGCCGGGTATGGTAGTGCACACCTGTAATCTCAGTACTTAGGAGGCTGAGACAGGAGGATCACAGGTTCAAGACCAGCCTCAGCAATTTAGTGAGACTCTCAGCAATCTAGTGAGACCCTGTTTCCAAACAAAAATAAAAAGGGTTGGGGGAGCTGGGCATGGTGGTGCATGCTTGTATTCCCAGTACTTGGGAGGCTGAGACAAGAAGTTGACAAGTTTGCAGCCAGCCTCAGCTGCTTAGTGAGGGGCCCTCTGCAATTTAATGAAACCCTGTTTCAAAAAAAAAAAAAAAAAAAAAAAAAAAACAAGCCACGGGTCATGTGCATGTTTGTAATCCCAGTACTTGGGAGGCTGAGACAGGAGGATCACAGGTTCACGGCCAGCTTCAGCTACTACTTAGTGAGGCCCTTTGCAACTCACTGAGACTTTTCAAAATAAAAAAATAGGACTGGGGGTGTAGCTTGGAGGTAGAATGCCCCTGAGTTCAATCCTCAGTACTGCAGAAAAAAAAAGAAGAAGAAGAAAAGAATAAAAAATAGGGATGAGAGTGTAGCTTGGAGATAGAATCCCCCTGGGTTCAACCCCTAGTACCACAAAAAAGGGGGATGGGGGGTTTAATTCAGAGGTAGAATGCCCCTGAGTTCAATCCCCAGTACTATAAAAATAAAAAGGCTAGGGATGTAGCTCAAAGGTAGGATGCCCCTGGGTTCAATCCCAAGTGCGCATACACAAACATATACACACACACACACACACACAAAAAAAAATTAAATTCTTATCCCTTCAAGAGATGGAACTTACTCTCACTCCTCTCAAATGTGAGCTGGATTTCTGGTCTTGCTTTTCATGATGAGAGTGTGGAAAGTAAAAAATAATAGCTTTATGGTTGAGGTACCAACTTTACTTAACCAAAACATGAATGTTAACCTCACCAGTAATAAAACACAAGATATCATGGACCCCTGATGTGATGTAAAGAGAAGGGCATTCCACTTTTTGGTATTCTTCCCCCAAAATCCATAACCTCAATGCAACCATATAAAAAGATCAGAGAAACTCAAATTGAGAGACATTCTACAAAATACTTAACCATTGTTCTTCAGAAGTGTCAATATCACAAAAGACAAGGAAAGACCAGTTGTATATTGGAGCAAATGCAATCATTTTTGTCTCCTTCTGTCACTGTTCTGGAGGGGAAGAAACTAGTAAGCCCTGAGTTTTTACCTTCTTTCTCTCAGGTTCAGCTTCAGGATCTCCTTACCAGGGAGTGAAGTCTAGACAGAGAATAGCAGTATAGTTCAGCAGATGGGGATACACCAGAGTTTGAGGTTACAGGGATTTCAGACTATCAGATATGATACTGGAAAAAAAGGAACCTTGTCCCACTACAGTGTCAGAAATCACAATAGGCATTGCTTTCAGTCTTTAGGTAAATGCTAAGCTCATTAGGCTAAGAGTCACTGTGAGACCAAGAAGAGAACTTAGTCCTGGGCTTAAGGGAACTGAATTGAGGAAAACCTAGTGTTGCTCAGTTCTGGAAGATATTTTGTGTGTGTGTGTGTGTGTGTGTGTGTGTGTGTGTGTGTGTGTAGTACTGAGGATTGAACCCAGAGGTGTTCTAACTCCGAGCCACACCATCAGTCAACTTTTTCATATAGATTTATTTATTTATTTATTTGGTACTGGGGATGGAACCCAGAGGTATTTTACCTCTGAGCTACACTATCAGAGCTATTTTTATTTTTTATTTTGAAACAGGGTCTCACCAAGTTGCAGAGGGCTTTGATAAGTCACTGTGGATGGACTTGAACCCGTGATCTTCCTGTCTCAGCCTCCCAAGTACTGGGATTACAAGGGTGCGCCATCATGCCCGGCGGTGTATTCTTTATTTTGAAACAGGGAATCACTAAGTTGCGGAGGGCCTCACTAAGTAGCTGAGGCTGGCCGGGATCCCGGATCCTCCGGTCTCAGCCTCCCAAGTACTGAGATTACAAACATGTGCCACCACACTTGGTTAATATTTTATTTTGAAACAGGGTCTCACTGGATTGATGAGGGCCTCGCTAAATTGTTGAGGCTGACCTTGAACCTGCAATCCTCTTGTCTCAGCCTCCAAAGTACTGAGATTACAGTCCTGTGCCACCATGCCCAGTTTATATTTTTTTGTTTTCTGCGGTACTGGGGATTGAACCCAGGGGCATTCTACTTCCGAGCTACATCCCCAGTCCTATTTTTTATTCTTTAGTTTGAAACAAGGTCTCACTAAGTTTCAGAGTGCCTCACTAGGTAGCTGAGGCTGGCCACAAACCTGGATCCTCCGGTCTCAGCCTCCCAAATGCTGGGATTACAAGCGTGCGCCACCACGCCTGGCTTATGTTTATTTTGAAACAGGGTCTTGCTAATTTGCTGAGGCTGGCCAAGAAGCTGTGATTCTCCTTTGGAAGACAGATTTTGACCAACTCTACTGAGAAATAGATATCCCAACACAAGCTTGTAATCCTAGTACTTGGGAGGCTGAGACAGGGCTGGGAGCCAGGCATAGTGGTGCACACTTGTAATCCTAGTACTTGGTAGGCTGAGATGGGAGGATCCCGGTTCGCAGCCAGCCTCAGCTAATTAGTGAGGCCCTCCGCAACTTAATAAAACCCCTGTTCCAAAATAAAGATTAAGCCGGGCATGGTGGCGCATGCTTGTAATCCCAGTACTTGGGAGGCTGAGACCTGAGGATCCAGGTTCCCAGCCAGCCTCAGCTACGTAGTGAGGCCCTCTGCAGCTTTAGTGATACCCTGTTTCAAAATAAGGAATAAAAAATAGGACTGGGGGCGTAGCACTGATGTAAAATGCCCTTGAGTTCCATCCCCAGTCCAGCAAAAATAAATAAATAAATTGACTGTGAAAAATTAAGAATCGAGCCGGGCGTGGTGGCGCACGCTTGTAATCCCAGCATTCGGGAGGCTGAGACCGGAGGATCCGGGTTCGAGGGCAGCCTCAGCTACCTAGTGAGGCACTCCGCAACTTAGTGAGACCCGGTTTCAAAATAAAGAATAAAAAATAGGGCTGGGGGTAGAGCTCGGAGGTAGAATGCCTCTGAGTTCAATCCCCAGTACCGAAAAAAAAAAGAAAAAAAAAATTAAGAATCCATTTTGTAGCCGGGTGTGGTGCTACACGCTTGTAATCCCAGGACTTGGGAGACTGAGACCAGAGGATCCAGGTTCACAACCAGGCTCAGCTGCTTAGTGAGGCCCTCTACAACTTAGTGAGACCCTGTTTCAAAATAAAGAATAAAAAAATAGGACTGGGGGTGTAGCTCGAAGGTAGAATTCCCCTGAGTTCAATCCCCAGTACCACATAAAAAAAATCAATTTTATGCATGCCTGTAATCCTAGTACGTGGGAGGCTGAGACAGGAGAATCACGTGCTAATTGAGTGAGACCCTGTTTCAAAAAAAAAAACAAAAACAAAAGAACTGGGAGTACAGAGCATGATGGCACAGGTCTGTGATCCCAGTACTTCAGTACTTGGTATGAGGAAACAATAGGATCAAAGCAATTTTTTTTTTGCGGTACTTGGGCTTGAATTCAGGGGCATTCTACCTCCGAGCTATACCCCCAGCCCTATTTTTTATTCTTTATTTTGAAATAAGGTCTCACTAAGTTGTACCTCACTAGGTAGCTGAGGCTGGCCGAGAACCAGGATCCTCCAGTCTCAGACTCCCAAATGCTGGGATTACAAGTGTGCGCCACCATGCCCGGCCAGCCTCAGTAATTTAATAAGGCCCTCAGCAACTTAGTGAGATTGTTTCAAAATAAAAAATAAAGCCGGGCATGGTGGTGCACAATTGTAATCCCAGTACTTGAGAGGCTGAGACTGGAGAATCCAAGTTAGTGCCAGCCTCAGCTACTTAGTGAGGCCTTCTGCAACTTAGTGAGACCCTGTTTCAAACTATAGAATTGAAAATAGGACTGGGGGTGTAGCTTGGAGGTATAATGCCCCTGGGTTCAATCTCCAGCCCCACGAAAATAAATAAATAATAATAAAATAGGGCTTGGATGTAGCTCTGATGTAGAAGGCCCCCGGGGTGTCATCCCCAGTACTATTAAAAGAAGGGGGAGCCGGTCATGGTGGCGCATGCTTGTAATCCCAGCATTCGGGAGGCTGACACCAGAGGATCCGGGTTTGCGGCCAGCCTCAGCTACCTAGTGAGGCATTCCGCAACTTAGTGAGACCCGATTTCAAAATAAAGAATAAAAGAATAGGGCTGGGGGTGTAGCTCGGAGGTAGAAAGCCCCCGAGTTCAATCCCTAGTACAGCAAAAAAAATAAAAAATAAAAAATAAATAAAATAAAATAATATAGGACTGAGGGCATAGCTCAGAGGTAGAGTGCTGCTAGGTTCAATACTCAGTACTCAAAAATATATATATATATATATGGGCTACATGCTGCAATTAGAAGGCAGGGATTTCAAGACTGGAGAGATGTTGCAGAAATTCTCTGGAATAATTGATCCAACTCCAATTAGGGTAGAAAGGGGAAGTTTATTACACTGGCAGCCCAAAGTTAGGATAGCTCCTGAAAAACTCCAGCCTGAAGCCAGGTGTGGTGGTGCACGCTTGTAATCCTAGTACTTGGGAGGCTGAGACTGGAGGATCTGGGTTCACGGCCAGCCTCAGCTACTTAATGAGGCCCTCCGCAACTTAGTGAGACCCTGTTTCAAAACAAAAGAACAAAAATAGGACTGAGGGTATAGCTCGGAGGTAGAATGGCCTTTGAGTTCAATCCCCAGCACCACAAAACAAAACAAAAAGAACTCCAGCCTGAGCTCCACGCGAGTTCTCATTTTATAGAACAAAGGGCGGAAGTAGGCAGTCAGGCTTACAGAAGTTGAAACATGGCAGTTAGTGATTGCAGGAAATTCCTGAGCAAGCTACAGCTTAAGGCCTTTTCTTCAGGCGGTTGCCTGGATACATGGCCTTCCATTTTAGTAACTTTTCTACCAGAGAATCAAAAAATAAAACTCCACCAGAGCTAGGATTATGGTGAGGTAATTTAGGCACTAACCTTGGGAGCAAAATTTCAGTAAATACCCTAGATGTGGTGGCACAAGTAATCCCAGTACGTGGGAGTCTAAGACGGGACGGGACGATCACAGTTTTGCAGCCAGCCTAAACACCTTGGTGAGAACCTCCACAACTTAGTGAAACTCTGTTTCTTTTTTTTTAATTATTTTTTGGGGGGGTACTGTCATGGGACAGTACGGTGTCTCTCGTGGGTTCCTGGCCTGTGTGGTGAAAAGAATTTCAACAGCTGGGCGTGGTGGCGCACGCTTGTAATCCCAGCAATTGGGAGGCTGAGACCGGAGGATCCGGGTTCGAGGCCAGCCTCAGCTACCTAGTGAAGCACTCTGCAACTTAGTGAGACCCGGTTTCAAAATAAAGAATAAAAAATAGGGCTGGGGGTATAGCTCGGAGGTAGGCTATACCCCAGCCCTGTTTTATTTTTTGTTTGGAAACTGGGTCTCAATAGGTTGATGAGAGTCTCACTAATTGCTGAGGCTGTCCTGGAACCTGCGATCCTCCTGTCTCAGCCTCCCAAGTACTAGGATTACAGTCGTGCACCACCACACCTGGCTGAAACCCTGTTTCAAAATAAAAAGTAAGCCAGGCAGGGTGGGGCATGCCTGTAATTCCAGTATTAGGGAGACTGAGACAAGAGGATCACAGGTTCGCTGTTAGTCTCAGCAATTTAGCAAGAATGCTTCAAAATAAAAAATAAAATAGGGCTGGGAGTATAATTTAGAGGTAAAATGTCCCTGGGTTCAATCCCTAGTAAAACACACACACACACACACACACACACACACACACACACACACAAACACCACAAAGCTATAACCCCAGCCCTTTTTCTTTCTTTTTGCAATGCTGGGGATTGAACCCAGGGGTGTTCTACCTCCGAGCTACATCCCCAGCCCTATTTTTAATTCTTTATTTATTTATTTTTTTTTTTTTTTTGTGGTACTAGGGATTGAACTCAGGGGCATTCTACCTCCGAGCTACACCCCTAGCCCTATTTTTTATTCTTTATTTTGAAACCGGGTCTCACTAAGTTGCGGAGTGCCTCACTAGGTAGCTGAGGCTGGCCTCGAACCCGGATCCTCCGGTCTCAGCCTCCCGAATGCTGGGATTACAAGCGTGCGCCACCATGCCCGGCTCTAATTCTTTTTTTTTTTTTTTTTTTTTTT
>PVLC010033147.1:0-17595 GCA_004027655.1 Graphiurus murinus | reverse complement strand
AGCAAAGTATCAGACGGCAGCTATTAGGGTAGAGTGAAACAAGCGTACTAGAACTACAGACAGGACAGTTTCAGCTAATGAGTGTTAAATAACTTTCTGTTGCTGTGACAAACTACCTGAGGTATTCAACCTGAAAGAAAGGTTTGTGTGGTTTTCAGAGATTTTAGTCAGTGGTTACTTGGCCCCATTTCTTTGGACCTGTGGTTTCACAATGCATCATAGCAGAAGCATATGGTGGAGGAGAGCTAGTCATCTCAAGGTGGCCAGGAAGAGAAAGACAGTATTTCCTTCTAGGGCATATTCCCAGTGGCCTAACATCCTTCTACTAGGCCACCTCCTGACCAGGCTTTCAACATGTGGCCTTTAGGGAACATTTAGGATTCCAATCATAACAGTGAGATAATGCATGTTAGGATGCTAGCATAGCTGGGTATAAAAGCACATGCCTATAATCCCAGTACTTGGGAAACTGAGACAGGAGGATTGCAGGTTTGAGGACAGCCTCAGCAATGTAGTGAGACCTTTAGGAGCCTGTTTCAAAATTAAAAAGTAAAAATGGCAAGGGGTATAGCTCAGAAGTAGAATGCCCCTGGGTTCATTCCCTAGTACCAAAAAGAAAAAAAAAAGACAGTAGTATAATATTAGTTGGCATCTAACAATCACTTGATAAATTAGGGTAGAATGAGACAAGCATAGCTGGGTATAATAGCGTGGTATAATAAATGGTGGCTGGTTTTATTGGTGTAATTATTTTAAATGCAAATTTAAACATTGTGTAACATAGAACTTTGTGGTGCATGGAGCTGTCCTCTGGATGAGTTTGGACATCTTGGGTTCATTTGTTCATTCATTCACTCAATGAACATTTGGAATGTCTTAGCAGGCACCGCTCTAAGTGTCGAGGATGGAGAATTGATTCAATGAGTTTTTTGTCTTTGGAAAGATGGATGCAACCATGGACAGTCATGAGGTGCTACAGAGGAAAGGAGAGGGGAAGCTGAGTTTGGACTCAGGGACTCCTGAGCAACTCCCCTGTCTAGTGATTTGCACAACAATTCCTGTGTGACATTAGAGTTCTAAAATGACATTCAGCCTCCAGAGATCACTGAGCCTAAGAAGTTCCTTGTATGTAAGGAGAAATTCAGGTCCTAGTTCCCAGTTCAGACCTTGATAATATTCTCTTTTGTGTTTAGGATCCCCAAAGAATTCTGATTTAGATGAAACCATGAAAGAAATGGAGAGGATGATAAAGAACTCGGGGCAGCTTTGCAACAGCCAGATGAATCACATTTGTGATGCTTTGGGTCACAAAGTGGTTGACAATGCCCCATGCACCGGGAAGAGGGTATGGCTGTGTGGTTGAGAATACCCATTTAATCTCTCACGTTTTAGATTTGCAGATGTGTGACATTTTGGTTACAGACTTAAGTATTTGAATTCACTTCCAGAAAGTCTCCATTGATTGACCCTAACGTCCTTAAATGGGTGCAGGTAGCTGACTGGAGGGCGGAAGCAGAGGTGTCCCTGTGAAGTGATTGGATGGGGGACCTGACAGCAGGGAGCCTCTCCTCCCAGTCTGTTTCCAAGGCTCAACTCTTGTGGTGGCTCAGGCACTATATGGGGGAGAAATCTTGGGCAAGACTTGCAGTCCATCTGGAATATTATAGAGCTCCGTACACAGATTGAATGGTCTTGAGAGCTGGGAAAAGCCTCTCTCTCTCTCTCTCTCTCTCTCTCTCTCTCATCAGTGTGAAGGACTGAGGCCATAGCCCCTCCTTTGCAGCACCCCTGCCCCTGGAGTTGGGGGACAGGCTGTCTAGGATGGATCGGAGCATCCCTGGCTCCATCCGCTCTATTGAAATAGTGTTGTTAGCACGAGGAGTGACAACGAGAACAAGTGGCTATTGTTCAGTGGGTCCCATCACAGGGTGAGGATTCTTGGCGCAGCCGGCAGCCAGTTGGAGTGGGACGTCTTCGCCCTGCCAATGCTCGGTGCAGAAGACCACGGCAGCTGCAGTGCAGCGGGTTGGGGCTGAAATGCAACACAGAGGTGCTGCCTGCCAACACCAAAGACGTCCCGGGGTGCAGGTGCCAGCGGGAGGCTGGCGTGGAGCCTGGAGCAGGTGGAAGGGCTTATCCTTGCCAGAACGCAGTGTGCCTGCCCCACCTCCCAGCGCACACACACACACACACACACACACACACACACACACACACACACACACAGTGTCCAACGAGGTGCTCTGTGAAGACACTGGCCTGGCTCGCGTCGCGCACCCTCACGGACCTTCAGGTGCATCTCCTGCTTCTGTTACTCTCGGTATTTGAGCCAAGACACTCCACTTGCCAGAACCTCTTCTTTGACCCTGAGGCTTGTTGACTATTCCAGTCTCCCTTGCAGGATGTTCACACCTACCTGTTCTGAGAACTCACAGTTACCCTGCCAATACTCTAGCCTTTCATTCATTCGCTCGGTGCCCACTGAGCAGTGAGCGTCTACTTTAAGTCAGGCAGAGGCACATCCTGGGGACACTTGGGAAGCAGAACAGACACGATGTCATTACTCACTGTGCTGTACCATGGAGAGCAATATAGGGTGTTGAGAGAGACTAAGCTGAGAGTTTTTAGACTGCAGGATTGAGAAGGCTCTCTGAGGTGGTGACCTCATCCGATGGATGAGGATAAATTCTTTGGGTGTGCAATTTGGCTTCAATGGTTGTGGGAGGGAAGGTTTTAGGAAGAATGAACAAAAGGTGCAGGAGCTGGTCTGAATTTGAGGGACTGGAAGGAGACCATCTGGCTTCCCAGAAGTAACAGAGGGGACAAGAGGTTGACAAGGTGGACGGAGGCTTGCGTGTACGGAGGCCATCTTGAGCATCTTTGCCTTTATCCAGAGTGTAAAGGAATCCACAGCGGGGTGTTCAGGATGGGAATGGCTCCCTCTGGTATTTGACTGTGGGGCAGGGAATGGGTGGGAGACGGTCGTTGTGGAAGCCAGGATAACTCAGAAGAAGCCAGGAACCATTGAGTCCAAACATGTCTCGAATGAACACACAGACTTGAACTGGTGGCTGGAATCCCCTCAGATCACTGCAGGAAAGAGCAAGGACTTTAATGATTTCTGGGTCAACACCCTTGCTGTTGTAGCACAGTGCGTTGGAGCAAGCATTTTCTGTTTCATAGGGATTGTAATAACTGGCGTCTTGTCTTTCAATAGGAACGTGGCATCCGCGATCGTATAATGCGTGTCTCATGTGGAGCGGTAAAGGATGGTTCAGCAGCTCTCTCCTCCGTTCACCCGTAGCCTCCTGTGGACCACCACTGCAGGTAGGCTCACGGTCATGGTCAAGATGGGGCAGAGTGGGGTGGCAAGGCTTATGGCTGCAGAGCCTCAAGGATACAGGGCAACGTCCAGCATCCACCGTTTAAAATAAGCTCTGCCACCTTCAGCAAAGTACTTTACCCACTCAGTCTTAATTTCTCCAGCTGAAAACCGATGTGACAATGCTATTTCATATCATGCTCTTTTACTAAAAGCAGACACATGTCTGGCATGTAGGAAATGCACAATAAATGTTGGTTATTGGGATGATGATGGTGCTAATAACATTGTTTTATTTATTTATATTATATATTTGCTTTATAATTTCTTTTTATGGTTATATGTTTTTTATTTTTATTTTTTATTTTTATTGGTGCATTATAATCATACATCTTTCCTAGGTACATTTTTATTTATTTACTTATTTTTTTTGCAGCATTGGGGATTGAACTCAGGGTCATTCTACCTATGAGTTGTGCTCCCAGTCCTATTTTATTTTTTATTTTGAAACAGGATCTTGCTAAGTTGCTGAGTGTCTTGCTAAGTTGCCGGGACTGTCCTCAAACCCACAGTCCTCCATTCTCAGCCTCCCAAGTACTAGGATTACAGGAGTGCACCACCACACCCCGCTGATAATATTATTCTGTTTACTTAAAGACAGATGGTGTATTTGAGGGGATAGGAAACCCCAATACCCAATTCCTTTCAGAAAACATTTATTTAATTATACTTTTAATAATCAGCTCAATAAAGTGTATGGAGTGTTTATTAGGTCTGTCCTAGGCATGGTTCACGTGTGTCTGTGAAGTGCTTAGAAAGGAGGTTAAGGAACAGTACCTCTACTACCACGTAGAAATACCAGCTTCTGGGGGGAATGCTAGATGAAGTGGGGTTTCAGTGGCAGAGGTTACCATCTAAATGGTAGGAGTTGGAAAGTCTTATGAAGCAGGCATGGTGGTGCATGTTGTAATTCAGTACTTGGGAGGCTGAGACAGGAGGGTCACAGGTTCAAGGCCAGCCTCAGCAGTTTAGTGAGGCCCTGAGCAACCTAGTGAGACCCTGTTTCAAGATAAAAATAAAAACAGGGGTGGGAGTATAGCTTGGAGGTAGAATGCCCTGCCAATCCCCAGTACAATAAATAAATAAATAAATAAATAAATAAATAAATAAATGAATAAATAAATAAAATTAAAAAGTCAATAAATAAAATTAAAAGTCAATAAATAAAATTAAAAAGAAAAGGCAGTTCCTGAAGTGTGGCTTGGAGAGAGGGTAGAATTTTATTACTTGGAAGATGATGTAGTTACCACTTCGGATATTTCCTTCACATTGCAAAAGTACTACTGATCGTTTTAGAAAAGATAGAAATAAGTTAATAAGGAAATGAAAGAAAGTTAAAATGTTCAATAATCTTAGCAGAGAGAAAACAAGTAACCGTGGAGTTGTACAATTTTAAAGTGTTTTGTTATGCAAGTTTATACATACATAATTGTACAAATGAAATTTTACCACTCTATAATATTTTTTTCCCTCAAAAACACATTTTTCAATATTTTTTTTTTCACCAAGTGGTCTTAGGCTTTGTAATGGTTGCATGGTATTTAATTCCACAAGATACCACAGTGTATTTAATCAAGCCTATATAATTGAACATCTAAGATGTTTCCAGGTTGTATTTTTATTTATTTATTTTTGCCTTGTACAAAGAATACTGCAATAGCATAATTGTAGGTAAATAATGAAAGCATACATAATTATTTCCTTAGAATAATTTCTTTGTTTTTCTTCTTCTTCCTATTTTTTTTCATTTGTTTTTTATACTAGAGATTGAACCCAGGGGCATTCTACGTCTGAGCTATACCCCCAGTTCTATTTTATTTTTTATTTGGAAACAGGGTCTCACTAAGTTGCTGAGCCTGGCTTCGAACCTGCGATCTTCCTATCTCTGCCTCCCAAGTCCTGGGATTCCAGGCATGCGCCACCATGCCCAGCTTCCTTAGGATAATTTCTTAGTAGTAGAATTTCTAGACCAAAGGGTCAAGCACTTTTTTTTTTTTTTAATTTACTTTTCCAAGTTCTGGAAATAGAGACTGGACATGCAAATTTGAAAACTGTTTATTTAGATCAGAATGGACAGGCTTTTTTCTTTTCTGATTCAAATTTTTGAGAGCTATAAAAATATGACATTGGTCCTAATTCCTTTCACCTTACTACTTCAAAAGTTTGTTCAAACACTTTGCATCATTAATTCAATTCTCACGATGACAATGCTGAAGGTAGGTGAGGAGGTAGGATTAATTTTCGGATGAGGAAAATGAGTCTCCGAAAGTGGGATCGTCTACGTAGAGTGAGCAGCGGGGCAAGGACAGAGCCGGGACTAGACCCAGCTTCCGCGCAGAGCCCGCGGACTCTTTGCCCGGGACCCTGCTGCCTGCCTTGTTTTCCCTCCAGCACACGCCTCGTGTCCACCACTTCTCAAGACCCGTGTGACGGGGACGTCAGACTGTGATGTTTACTAAACCCGCCTCCCCAAGGTGTGCACCATCTGCCCGCACGTGTCTTTTCTTTTTTCTTATTTTTCATTTTTCGCGGAACTGGGGATTGAACCCAGGGGCATTCTACCTCCCAGTTACACCCTCAGCCCTATTTTTTATTCTTTATTTTGAAACCGGGTCTCACTAAGTTGTGGAGGGCCTCGATAGGTAGCTGAGGCTAGCCTCGAACCCGGATCCTCCGGTCTCAGCCTCCCAAGTACTGGGATTACAAGCGTGCGCCACCATACCCTGTTGTCTTTTCTTTTTCTAACTGCAATTGTGGAACATTTTTCTCGACAGTGCACTGCTTTCTTGGGCTATAGATGGGTAGGCTTTTTAAAAAATCTAACATCTACATATAAGAGAAAACAGTCTGTAGCATGTTTTAAAAATTATGAACTGAGCCGGGCGTGGTGGCGCACGCTTGTAATCCCAGCATTTGGGAGGCTGAGACCGGAGGATCCGGGTTCGTGGCCAGCCTCAGCTGCTTAGTGAGGCCCTCTGCAACTTAATGAGACCCGGTTTCAAAATAAAGAATAAAAATATAGGACTGGGGATATAGCTTGGAGGTAGAATGCCCCTGAGTTCAATCCCCAGTACCGACCGAAAAAAAAAAAAAAATTATGAACCATTACTTGCACGTGATGACGAGGAGATTTCGCACAAATAGTGGCATTGCTTGGTTTCCTTCATTCAAAAACTCCGGCAAAGCCAGGCGTGGTGGCATACACCTGTAATCTCAGTACTTGTAAGGCTGAAACAGGAGGATCCTCAGGTTCGAGACCAGCCTCGGCAACTTAGGGAGACCTTGAGCAACTTAGCAAGATCCCATTTCAAAATAAAAAATACAAGAGGGCTGAGGGTGTAGCTCAGAGGTAGAATGCCTCTGGGTTCGACCTCCAGTAACAATGCTCTGGCAGCCTGGAGCCTGCTTTCAGGCCAAGCCACGCTTGACTTGATGGAAGTTGGGCAAGCTCCGACCACTTTAGAGCAAGCAGAAGCCCCGTCACCCCTGCTCTCATCTCTCCCTATGGCTGATCTCAGGTTTCGCACTCATTAAAAGCACGCCTGGCATACGTCTTACTTACGCCTCGCTGGCTTTTCTCCATTTCTCTGCAGGCTGGACTTTTTATGCATCTGGTGCATAACCTCTTGCCTTAGCATATATGCAGGGGACAGGTGTCCATTTTGGTCAGCGCCTAGAGAACGTGCACAGGAGAGTGGGGAAGAAAACTGGAACAGCGGCTTGTGATGGAGACAGGGAGGGTCCTGAAGCCAGGGGGAAGCATTTGAAGCTTGCTTTGTGGGGACAAGGAAGCCACCGCGGGACCTGGGACTCATAACTGGCCTCCCGGTGTCCTGTCCTGCAGGAGCTGCCTCCTGTTCTCGCCTTCTGCCCAGTTTTCTCCCCACAGTCTCTGCTCCCAACGGGGAGGGTTTGCAAAAGGCTGGGCAGCTGCTCACATCTCCTCTTTTTTAAAAATTTTTTTATAATAATTGGTGCATTGTAATCATACATCTTTGTTAGGTACAAGCTGATAAAGGCATATATGCACATATTTCTCATTTAACCCTTCCCCAATTCCCATCCCACTCCCTCGCCCTCCCTCCTTCTCAAGTTCAGTTTAGTGATTGACTTTGATATATATGTGTGTGTGTATATATATATATATATTTTTTAATTTTTTTGCGGTACTGGGGATTGAACGCAGGGGCGTTCTACCTTCGAGCTATACCCCCAGTCCTATTTTTTATTCTTTATTTTGAAACCAGGTCTCACTAAGTTGCGGAGTGCCTCACTAGGTAGCTGAGGCTGGCCGTAAACCCGGAGCCTCCAGTCTCAGTCAGCCTCCCAAATGCTGGGATTATAAGCATGTGCCACCATGCCACCACACCTGGCAACTTTGATATATTTGTGAAAGTACATCATGTGCATTAGGGTGTCCCCCCTCCCTCCCCCCCCATCCATCCCCTTCAGTTAAGTCAATTTCTTTGCTTATTGAGGGTCTCTCCTTTTTCATCTGGAGTCCCTCTTATGCCCCATCTTCTCCTTAGCATCCGCATATTAGGGAGAACATATGCTTTTGTACTCCTTGTGACTGACTAATCTCACTTAACATCCATTTACCTGCAAATAACATGATTTTGTTCTTCTTTATGGCTGAGTAAAATTCCAATGTGTACATATCTCATATTTGTAATCCATTCATCTGTCGATGGACATCTTGGCTGTTTCCATAGTTTGGCAATTGTGAATTGTGCAGCTATAAACATAGATACACATGCGTCGGTCTGATAGTTTGGTTTCCATTCTTTTGGATAAATACCCAGAAGTGGTATTGCTGGATCATATGGTAGGTTCATTCCCATTCATCTGAGGATCCTCCATACTGTTTTCCAAAGTGGTTGTACTAATTTGCAATCCCACCAACAATGTATTAGAGTTCCCACTTCTCTATACCCTCTCCAGCATTTGTTCCTGTTTTTTTTTTTTTCGGTAGTGGGGATTGAACTCACGGGCATTCTACCTCCGAGCTACACCCCCAGCCCTATTTTGTATTCTTTATTTTGAAACTGAGTCTCACTAAGTTGCAGAGTGCCTCACTAGGTAGCTGAGGCTGGCCACGAACCCGGATCCTCCGGTCTCAGCCTCCCGAATGCTGGGATTACAAGCGTGCGCCATCACACCCGGCTTGTTGTTCCTGTTTTTTATTACATCTCCTCTTTAATGAAGGCGCTGTGCTCTCTCCTCCCTCCCAGGATGTCTTGTAAATCTCTCTCTCACCTCGGAACAAGCCTTGCGTCTTTCCCACTCCCCCTCCCTGGGTGGAGGCTGGGGCCATAGGCCTGGAGGGTGGCGGCGGTGTCTGCTTTATTCTCAACAGGACTCAGGAAGGAGCTGGAGGATTTTGTTAGCTGTTGCCAAGTGGTTGGCTTATGGGAAGTATTTGCTTGTTCTGAGACGAGGTCCTTGGACAGGAGCTGGATGTGGTGGAGAACACAGTGCTGGCAGAAATTCCAAATGTGGGTCCTCACCCTGGCTGGTGGCTCGTGAGCTCCTCGGCACTTTCCCCCCACCACGCTGAGTCCTCCTCTCCACATTCACCTCTCCCTGTCCACTCCAGAAAAGTGCCAGGTGTTACATAAACCCGAGTACAGGGAGGAAATGGGTGTCGGCCAGTTACCTTTGTAGGGTGATGGGGAAGATGGGCTTGACTCAAAGCGGAGTGGCTGATTCCAGGGAGTCGAGTCAAGCGGATGATTTGAAGGGGCCGAGAATACACCACGGGGCAAGAGACCCTCGTGATCCAGACAGGGAGTTCCCTTGTTCCTTTTTCATACCTAAGACTCCGCCATTAGCTGAGTATGGTGGTGCACGCCTATCCCAGAACTTGGGAGGCTGAGAGAGGAGGATAGTAGAGTTTGAGGCCATCTTGGGCAACTTGATCAGACCCTGTTTCAATAAATAAATAAATAAATAAATAAATAAATAAATAAATAAAAAGGGCTGGGGGTGAAGCTTGGAGGTAGAATGCCCTTGGGTTCAATCCCCAGTACCCCTAACCCTCAAATAAAAGGGGAAAGAATAAATTTTAAAAAAATTTATCCATTGACCTTTCGGCGAGTTAAATGGTCTATCATTCTGGTTAAAATGCTAACCTAAACCTCTTAAAAGCCTGGCCCCTGGCCATTGGTTTTACCTTGGGAGCACACTGTTTTCAGCTATGGACAATCAGGCCTCAGCTTTCAAATGGGCCAAACAAGTATCTTAGCAATAGGGCTCATGCCATGTATTTGTTCTGAGAATTAAATAAGGTAACGTAGGCAAAACCCTTAGCAGAGGGCTCAGCCTGTCCTAGGTGTTAAGTAATACCAGGTACTCGGAGTAGTTCTTGGCTGCCCTGGCTGGCGATGGGGGGTGGGGGTGGGGGGAGGGCTACCAAGGGTCAGAGTGCACCGGAAGTACTGGGAGAGGGCATGGGCATGGACGGAGGAGGCCCTGCACCCTGGCAGTGCAAGAAAGGACCCCACGCCAGGAGATGGATGGTAGGGAATTCCAATAGGCTGGTCTCCACGGTGTTGTCTGGGAAACCTGTAGAGGTGACAGATTACTGCGGATCTGCCCTCCGCCTGCCATCTTGGCAGGTGGGACCCACCCTCAGGGGTGAGGAGGAGGAGGGAGGTAATCAGGTTGGAGCTGTGGACCGCAGCAGTCTCCCGGGGGAGCCTGGGACGCTCTGCGGCAGCTTGGTGCAGAGCCCTGAGCCGCGGTGTGGGAGGCGGCGGATTGGCCGGCCGGCCGGAGGAACCGGTTATGGGCTGTGGCAGGCGTGGGTGTTTTATGGCGGCGGTGGTGGCGCAGGCTTGCTGGTGGCTGTTTGTGAGAGACTTTATCACGTGCCTTTTTATTACCTACGTCCCAGGCATTCTTTCTAAAGAGCGTGTCCCTTGCCCGTTTCTTTCCTAGTCTATCAGAAACACCCGGAAATGGTGCAGAAGCTCAGAATCTACCGATCGTACCCACGTTACATCTGTACACACGCCTAATCTGTGGCCCACCTCCTCCTGCACCCCAAGAACCCCGCACACATAGAGCCAGGGAGCAGAACCTCCACCTCAGCCTCTCCATGCCTTCCTGCCTCCAAAGATCTGTTAAAGGCACAGACAAAAAAGAATCCACAGCCTGGCTGCCTGGGGCACCAGTCCACGCGTATTTAGTCTGCACCTACAGATACAAGGCTCAGCGCCTTCTTCCCAGCAGCAGCAGGGGCTCACAGTGTCGTTGGACATGTGGACCCCACACGGAGCCAGGAGCCAGGATGTGCTAGACAGAAACCTGGGCCCTCCTCCTGCTAGCTGCTCAGCTGTGTGACCTTGTCTGTGTCTCCTCCCCTTCCTGGGCTTTGACTGGCTCACTTCACCAGTACAGATCTCACTAGCTGATGTCTATGTGTCTGTCCAGTCCCACACCCTGTGATTCTCTGGAATTCCTTGTCCTCGTTTCCCCTGCACATCTTTGTCCTCTAGAATGAGGCTTTCTTGGTAGAAACTCCTATCGTGATGCCTTTTGTTTGCATCTGCTAAGGCAGGGTCTGCAGCTCTTCAGGCCGTTTCAGGGGGGTCGTATAGGTGCCGATGGATAAATCTGGTCAGCTGCTACCTGGCCTCTGCCATTTCCCCCTTCTGGGCGCTCTCCGTGGTGCTCAGAGCTGATCCTCTCTGTGTCTGCCTGGATCATTGCTTTACCAGCTTCTTCAGTGCCCACAGGGATGCACCTCCTGCCAGTCCCTGGTATCTCCTGGGACGCCCACAGCCTCCAATAGAGGGTGCTCTACGGTGTCACACCCCATCAGATCCCTCCAGATCCCAAGGCCACCACAAGAAATCAGTTCCCACTTCCCTTAGTTACCAGTTGGTTCTTCCTCTGTGTGTGGTGAGTGCATTAGGGTGTGAAGGGCCCTTTCCTGCTCGGGGTTCTGGGGTGCAGTGGGGGAGAACGTGCTCATTTTCCTTCAGCTCTCTGCTGGGAGGTGTGTCGCTCTGCTTCCCAACGGTTTATGGAGTTATCAGAGTTTTCTGTGTTGTTTTTTTCTCTAGACAGGAATCTGAGAAGTTGGTCTGAGGAAACACTGGAGTGTGAGACGGACTCCATGGACTCTGGACTCCATGTCTCTGTCTCCCAGTAATAAAGGATTTGGTCAAGGCCCAAAACATAGAACTTGGTCGGGTGTTGCATGGAATTTACTTAGGGATACAGGAAAATCTGCACTGATTCTCAACCGTATCCTTTACCCCTCAGGACTCCCAAGAGAGCCAGGGCTCCTAGGGACTGTGCTAACTAGAAAACAGGGATCATCTTACTCCAATGCTCAAGAGAAGCCAGCTGAGTTAGAACACACAGCGTGAGTTTGACATCCAGAGAGACTTTTCCTTCTTCCCGCTCCAAACCTGAACCTTAGATCTTACAACCTGCGCTGGTCAGAAGAGCGAGAGGATGGACCTTCCTCTTAGCACATGGTTCGTGCCTGGCATGTAGGAAATGGATGGTTAGTATGTGTTGGTTCATTGAGTAAGGGACTAAACGTGGGGGTGGGGAGAGAGAGAGAGAGAGAGAGAGAGAGAGAGAGAGAGAGAGAGAGAGAGATCCAAGACAGACAGCATCTATTCTGTTGTCAGACACAACAGAGACTCTCTCTCTCTCCTTTATTTTGACGAGAATCTCTCTTTATTTTATTTTGGACATCTCTAATTCCAAACGTTTCTTATAAGCAATTGATCATTCCAGCATATAGATTCCTTCCTGCCCTGACAGTAAAGTGGGAATACATACTCTTGGCTTCTTCTGGAAATGTGTGTAAGGAAGTCCAGTGTTAGATCAATGCTAATGATTTTGGTAAATGATATCGCCAACCTGCAAACCTTGTCAGTTGGTCTAATGTGGCTCAAGCTTCCCTATCTTTTAGGTTGGGGGGTTAAGTGGGCAGAAGCTGCAGAAAGGCAGAATTCCACTTCAACCTAAAGATGTAAAGTTTACGATAAGATAGATGGTCTTTGGGGTAGTGTTAACCATGACTGGAAGCATTCAACCAGAAGCTGGATGGCCTCTTGGTGAGAATGTTACTGGAGAGATTTAAACACCAAAAGGGGGTTAAACTGACCCGAAAGTCCTTTCTAAATGTCTATGTTTCTTAGTTTGGGGTATTCACTTATTTTCATTATACTGTAAAGAGATAAGGAGACAGCATGCAACCCATGGAGTAGACTTCTTCTTTAAGTTTGATACAGAGACGAGGGCAATAAAGAACGCTCTGTGGTCAGCAAACCATCCACTCTCATTCACACCGCCCAAAACAGGGTTAAGGATTGTAGACCATTGGGTCCTGTTCAGAATCCCAGGTCGTGTGTACTTTTCCTTTTTCTTGTCACCTTCCAGGTGGAGACATTCTCCTTCTTAATGACTTCTTCATTGATTACCTTATCATCAGTAAGATCGACTTTCTTCTTTCTAGACTTTAAGGCTTACAATAGCAGGGGCATGTCTATTTGACATCCTGAACACCTAGCACGGCCGGTGGCATGCAGTAGATAATGTGTGTGGACTGGTTGATTGAATACCAGACCTTTCCATTGAAGTCACAGCCTGCTGAATACAATGAACTGCAAGACAGATGTCCATGGACCAGTTCAGAGATAGTAAAAATGCTTCCCACCATACTTCAATCCTTGACCTAGAATACCAGCTTTAAAGGAAGTTTGCTTGAGGGCCAAGTTCAAGAGGGAGAGGTAGCCATGTTTGTGAGTAACTACTGAGTCTACTTCACTCGAGGTAACCTGCATTGCAACCTATTTCATTTGGTGGCAGTGCAGATGGCCTTACAGTCAATTGGGTATGTGTGACTGCATGGCAGAGAGGTAGCATTCCTAAACAGGAGGAACTTAGCCCTCCTGGCTTGCTGGCCAGGAGGGCAGAGTACCATGCTGATGAAGCTGTGTTTGAGGGTTGGTTCAGTCTCTGTCAGCTTCCTCCACAGCCATGCGCGGTCACTGTAGGCCTGGTCAGGTCTCTTGGTGATGTGTGTCTGATTCTAAAGGGATCGTCGACTGCACATGGTCCATCCTTGCAAATGGTGGCCACTTGGAATTCAGTGCAGCGACTTTAATGCAGGGGTTTTGAGTCTCAATTGGACCTCCCGGGCAGCCTGGTTCTCCTCCCACAGAGTCCAAATCACACCCTCCCCCCACTTTCCCTCCGTGGCTTTTGCACAATGTCCCCCCTTTCTGAACCAGTCCCCTGCTGTCCTGTTTCTTTTTCACTCAGAGGATGACCTTAACTACTTCACTGAGAAGATGGATTCCGTCATCCTAGCTCCATCAATTTCCTCTGGTGCTATCTACGAGCTTATCTCCTTCCTATAACTTTCCCCTTCCTTCCTATATCAGAGAAAGAGAAATTTGTTTTCCTTGCCAAGGGTGATATTTTTGCCTGTCTTTAGATCCCATTCTCCATCACTCACTGAGAACCTCATTCTGTCACTCGTCCACTTCATAGTCTTCTCTCTTTCCTTTCCTTTCCTTCTCTTTCCCCTCCCTCCTTCCTTCCCCTCCTCCTCTCTTCCTCTTCCTCTTCTTCTCCTCCTCCGCTGCTTCTTCTTCTTCTCCTCCTCTTCCTCCTCCTCCTCCTCTTCCTCTTCTCCTCCTCTTCCTTTTTCCTTCCTTCCTTATCCTATCCTATCCTAGCCTCCCTTTCATTTCCTTTACTTTCCCTTTCCCTTTCTTTTCTTCCCTTCTTTCTCACTGGAGATTGAACCCAGGGGTGCTCTACCTCTGAGCTCTATCCCCCAGCCCTTTTTATTTTGAAACAAGATCTCACTAAGTTGCTGAGGCTGGCCTTGGACCTGTGATCCTCTTGTCTCAGGATCCCAGGTGCTAGGATTACAGGTGTGCCACCCTGCGCTGGGCTGTGGTCTTCTTCTCCTCCTTCTTCTCCTCTTCCTCCTCCTCCTGTTTCTCCTCCTCCCCTCCTCCTTGTACTAGGAATTAAACCCAAGGGCATTCTACTTCAGAGCTACAGCCCTATTTTATTTTACTCTTATTTTGAAACAGGGTCTTACAAGATGCCTTGCTAAGTTGCTGAGACTGGCCTTGAACCTGCCATCCTCCTATCTCAGCCTCCCAAGTGCTGAGATTACAGATGTGCGCTCAGCTGTGGTCTTCTTGATCACCACCTCTATCACACTTGTTCTTCCTCTTTGCTAGATAAACTCGACCCATCCCTGACTCCCCACAAGCTGCAGTCCTATTTCTTTCCTCCCTTCACAGTCCATTTTCTTCCAACATGAAGCGGTGTTCTGCACTTTTATTACAGCTCATTTTTCAGTGCCCATTTACTCCTCTACTGAGCGATGTCCTCTCCTCTCCTACAGTTGAAGTTGCTCCTGCTACCTTGTTGGAACCTGTGTGTTCAGAAGTCCCCTGGTCCTCTCCCCCTTTCCCTTCTCTGCCTCTTGTGGCATCTGGCATGGACCATCCCTCCCATCTCTGTGGCACTGCTTTCTGCTGGGTTTCCTCCTGTCTGCACAACAGGCTTTCTCGGCCAGGGATCTTTGCCTGAGACAGAACACAGAAAATGGTCTCACTTCCCCCTTGGAAGTTACCTAAGTCCTGCCCTTTTTAGGAGAGGAGGTGATCAATACATACTGTAGATGCTTGAGGGTGTTTGGGTGTAACTCTAAGTGGCACCAGCCCTACTGGCTCCAGGGGATTTTCTATTTCTTCCTTTCCTTGCTCTGATTCCTTGATTTTTCTAATCTGAGGCATCCTCCCTGGGCGACCTCTTCTAAGCCCATGGCAACTACAAGGAAAACCTGGTGATTCTGAAAACCAACTTGCTAAGTCAGACCTGCGAGCTGACGGCCATTCTGTTGTTTCTATTCTCTGCCAACAGCTCCTGAGAGCGCCCACTGCAAGCCCAAGGTGGTGTGTCCCCAGTAAACTCACCAGCTTTCGCCGGACTTCCTTGTTCTCCTGAACAATATCATCCTTTACCACAAGGCCTGAGCCAGATCCTGGACTCCTTTAAGACGCTTCTATCTTCTATCTTCTTCTCCAATGTAAATTATCCACTAGATTCCACAGCCTTGGCTTCCTTGATATCTCATGATGCAATCTCTTATTCTGAATTTAATTCAGGCCCGGAATCCCCAGATTTCAATCTGGCAGAAGCTTCCCAGGGCTCTCCTTATTTCAAAGTACCCTACTTTTCTCCTTCCTACCCCCAATAACCGCAGAATGATTTACATGAGGTTCAGATATGCTTATGTCTTTCCTCACTTAGATGTTTTGAGGTGCCCTCCCCCCCCCCCATGGGTTTAAGCTAAAGAATGTTTGCACTTGGTATTTGCTGGGAAGAGCTCACCGTGATTGGTCTCTGGTTGTCTTTGATCTCACAACCATCAAACACACCATGAATTTCAACCATGCCACAAGCTTACTATGCACCCCCCGCCCCCCGCTGTCTACACTCACCCCAGAATGTCTGCCCATTCTTCTTTATTGCCTCAAGCTGCTGCCTCCCCTAGCTTGTGGAAATCTTACTTTTCCAAGTTTGTGCCTCACTCAGGTACTGGTGGATCAAGGTACACCACACACTGCAGTTGCCGATTTGCTTATTGGTCTCCCCAGTCAGGCTGTGAGCTTCGGAGGGGCAAGGACAGTGCTTCTATATCTTCCTCCACACCTGCTGTTCAGGCACAAAGGGAGCATCAAGCACATGCTTATTTAATGAGCAGCAAGTCTGCAGTATGATTTTCAAAGGAAGAGTGGTGGACTAATTGTTTTAATTACTAGTGAAGAGAGACGAGTCCCAGGTTCAGGATCAGGGACTTGGGACCCCATCCATACCTACCCTACCTAGGGGTCTATTGCTGGGTAGCTGACCTCATTTCTTTGTCTGTTTTTGCTGCTATAGAAGAATGCTTTTGTCAACCTAAAAAAATTAGAGAAGGAAGGAAGGAAGGAAGGAAGGAAGGAGAGAAGGAGAAAGAAATTTACATAGGAATAGCATTGCAATGGGAACTTATGTAGTAAACTATGAGCCTATTCAGGGAGGTTGAGGCAAGGGGAAGGTTTTCAAAGGCAAAAATGAGGAGGAGTAAATCAGATACTCAATAATACTTGGCCACGGTGATTAATGACAAGGACAGGGTGAGTCCAAGATTGAACAACAGTTGGTGGGCACATGACTTTTGTGGAAGTAAATGACTTTGTATACAGTTGTTTACTTTATATGCAGATGACTTTGTATACAGTTGTGACGGCCTTTGTGTGAGCTTATGATTCTGGCAGAGTTGTTTTTGATAGTTATTCCCAGGCAGATATGCATAAGAACTCTTTCTTCATAACCTCCCAGCTTTATTTACTTTTCGCTTTGTTAAATTTGACCCAAAAACTCCATGTAGAACATTTAAATGAAATTTAAAAATTTTTTTTAAATGTTTTTAAGTTTATATTTTAAACGGGGTCTCACTAGGCTACTGAGAGTTTTGCTAAATTACTGAGGCTGGTCACAAACCTGTGATGCTCCTATCTCGGCCTCCCAAATACTGGGATAACAGGTGTATGGCATTACACCTGGTTAAGCAACTCCACTGTGATCTTGACAGCTTTCACATTTCTTTCGCACCTGAGACTGGTGTGAAAGAAAATCATGCCCTTCTTTCTTGAAAAATAATTTCACCCTAAGAGCTCCCCAAAGTCTTAACTTCTTCCAGCGCCAACTTTAAAGTCTAAAGTCCAAGTCTCATGTAAATTAGATAAAGGTTAGACTCAAGGCATGATTCACGTCAAGGCAAATTTTCTCCCAGCTGTAAATCTGTGAAATGAAACAAGTGCTGTACTTCCAAGATCCAAGGGTGAGATAGCAACAGGACAGACATTCCCATAAAAAGGGAGCTACTGAGAATAAGAAAGGAGGAAGAGACCCCCAAGTAAGCCCAAAACCCAAGGGGAAACAATGATAAGGCTTAAGGATGGAAATTAATCTGTTAGGACTCCTCATCCTCTTTTCTGGGCCCGGGAGGCAGGGGTGAGGCCCCCTGCGTGGTCAGTCCTGTCTCTAGGGTTTTTCTGGGCTGCTCATATTTCTGCTTCACTGAAGTTGCACACTTGTGACTTCTTGGGCCCAGCCGGGCTGCACACTGGTGGCTGTACAGTTCTGGGTTCTGAGGGGCAGGCCTGTCC
>PVLC010033146.1:0-17713 GCA_004027655.1 Graphiurus murinus | reverse complement strand
GAGGAGGAGGAGGAGGAAGAAGGGGGCCAAGTACAGAAACTGTCCCAAATGCCATACTCCACTGATCTACCTCCTCCCGTCATGCCTCACCTCTGCATCTAGTTATATTGTCTATTACATGAGCTTCCCTGGGGGACATTTTATATCCAAATTATAACAGCTGGTATCTTCCTCCTTATGAGCTTGTGCTTCTGTCTCTCCACCTTGGCATCTGCTCTTTTTTCTGTCTGGAGAGTTCTTTCCCCAGCTCTCTGCATGGATTGATGCTTTCAATTCAGGGCCTATGTGAATAGCAGTTGCTGCTTCCAAGTCTTCATCTTATTTTCACTCTTTAGCCCCTTGAAGCCAGGAAGCACTTCAGAGAAATTACATGCACTCTCTGAATTGCCAAATCTAAGAGAGATGAATCAGTATTTGTACGCTGAAGATTGAGGCACCATTTGACACTTTGAGACATTCTATTTCTTAATTGATTCCTCTTTACCTTTTTGGATACTGCTTTGTGGTTAATTTAACCATTAGTCCTCTTCCTTTTCCCTTCCTGGACTGTTTGTGCAGCAGTTCACAAGACACGTGTGTCAATCATTAAAAAAATGTCAACCAAAATTACAAAAACGTATCATTTTATACTCATAAATTTCTCTATTTAAAAAATGTAAAATAAATTTGAGTGAGCATGAGGAAAAAACTCCTATGCACTCTTGGTAAGAGAGTAAAAAGATGACTCCTTTGGAAAATGGCATGACAGTTTCTCAAAAAATTAAATATAGATTTAACATTGATCTGAAAATTCCATTTTTGGTTATATACCTAAAAAATTGAAGGCAGGGACTACAGCAGATGTTTGTATACCTATGTTCATAGTTTCATTAATCACCAAAAAAGTAAAATCATCCCAATATATGGATGGACAAATTGTTAAATAAAATGTGGTGAATATTTTCAGTGAATATTTTTCAGCCTTTAAAAGATTGAAAATTAGGCATGATATGGCAAGGAGGGATCTTAAAACCATTATTCTAAGTAAAACAAGTAATTCATAAAAGGACAAATATTGTTTGAATTCACTTATCTGGTGTTCCTAAAGTAGTCAAATTCTTAGAGACAGAGAGAAGATTGGTAGTTTCTCAGGACTAGCAGGAAGGCAGGAATGGAGAAATAATATTCAATGAGTACAGGGTTTCCATTCTGAAAGATGAAAAAGTGCTGGTGCTGTACAGGGGCAATGGCTGCGCAAGAATATGAATGTATTTGACCACTCTGAATTGCAAAGTTTAAGCCGGGCATGGTGGCGCATGCTTGTAATCCCAGCATTCGGGAGGCTGACTGGAGGATCCGGTTCCAGGCGAGCCTCAGCTACCTAGTGAGGCACTCCACAACTTAGTGAGACTCGGTTTCAAAATAAAGAATAAAAAATAGGGCTGGGGGTATAGCTTGGAGGTAGAATGCCCCTGAGTTCAATCCCCAGTACCGCAAAAAAAAAAAAAAAAAACTGAATTGCAAAGTTTAATATGGTCAAAATGGTAATCTTAATGTTACGTATATTTTTATAATTTTAAGATTTAGAGGAAAGCCAGTGTCCTCACACTCCTGAAATTTATGTTCTGCTGAAAGAAAAAAGTAGTGGATAGACAAGTGCATGCAAAGCATAAATTCAGCCCCCCAGGGGAGGTCTTGCTGACTCTCCTGTCTCAACAATAGTCCTTCTTTTCCTTTCTTCCCCTTGCCTGTGCCCTTATAGCCACCTGGCATTATATATTATGCAGCAGAATATAAGATATTCAAGGACAGGAGGTCAAGAAATTTTTATTGGTTTGATTGTGGTTTTCTATTTTTTAAACTTTTTCTGGGTGCATAATAACTATACATAAATAGTGGGTGATATTTGTACAGATCATACCATAGTATGATCAATTTCATTCCTCAGTACCTCTCTTTTCCCTCTTCTCTTCCCAACCTCAGATCCGCTTTCTCTACCCTACTGGTCTCCCTTCATTTTCATGAGTTCCTTTTTAAAAAATCTTTTTTTTTTTCCTTTTTCTGGTTTCCACATCTGAGAGAAAATATATAGCCTTTTTCTTTCTTAGCCTGGCTTATTTCCTTTCACATTATACCCACCAGTTCCATCTACTTTCCAGCAAATAACATAATTTTGTTCTTGTTTATAGTTGAATAAAACTCCATTGTGTATATTTGCTCCATTTTCTCTTTCCATTCGTCTATTGCTGCACATCAAGACTGGTTTCATAGCTTTGCTATTATGAAATGCACTGCTATAAACATGGGTATGCATATATCTCTACAGTATGCTGACTTTAATACCTTTGGATAAATACTAAGGAGTAGTACATCCAGGTCATATAGTGGTTTCATTCCTAGTCTTTTGAGGAACATCCTTACTGATTTTCATAGTGGCTGCACTAATTTACATTCCCACTAACAGAAAAAGAGTTCCTTCTTCTTTCATCTTCACTGGTATTTATTATTACTTGTGTTTTGATGGCTATCATGATAGTTGGAGTGAGATGAAATCTCCAAGTAGTTTTGATTTACATGTCTCTGCTTTCTAAAGATGTTGAACATTTTTATATAGTTTTTGGATATTTGTACTTTTCTTTGGAGAAATGTTTGTTTAATTCATTGGCCCATTCATTGATCAGGTTATTTGGTATTTTGATGGTAATTTTTTTGAGTTCTTTATATATTCTGGACATTAATTCTCTGTTAAAAGATTAGCTGGCAAAAATGTTCTCCAATTGAGCAGGATTTCTCTTCGTATTCTTGTTTCCATTACCCTGCAGAAGTTTTTTAGTGTGATGCCATCTGATTTGTTAATTCTTGGTATTATTTCCAGGGTTTTAGGAGTTCTATTGAGGAAGTTGCTACCTGCTGTTATAAGTTAAAGTTTTATTGTTTTCTTCTAGCAGTTGCAAAATTTGTGGTCTCATTCTAAGCTCTTTGATCAATTTTGAGTTGACTATTTTGCAAGGTGAAAATAGGGATCTAATTTCATTCTACACATGAATATCCATTTTTCACAGCACTTTTTGTTAAAAAGGCTGTCTTTTCTCCAACATATGTTTTTGGAACTTTTGTTAAGGATTAGATATGTACCTGTTTTGGTTTGTTTCTGTTTCATATCTCTTATTTCTTTCATATGTGCATCTGTTTTTATATCATGCTGTTTTTGCTACTGAAGCTCTGTAGTCTAATTGGAAATCTGTAATGTGATGCTTCCAGCTTTTCTTTTGCTCAGAAGTGCTTTGGGTATTCTAGGTCTTTCATTTTCCATATTAATTTTAGGGGTAATTTGATTAGTTCTGTGAAGAATGTCATTGGGATTTTTATGGTGATTACATTGAATCTATAGATTATTTTTGGTAATATAGGCATTTTTAGCTATATTAATTTTTCCTACCCTTGAATATGGGAAGTCATTCCATCTTCCAGTGTCTACTTCAATTATTTCCAGTGTCTTTAATTTTTATTGTAGTTTTCTGAGAAATTTATTTCTAGATGTTTTTTGAATATATTGTTTAATTGAATTGTTTTCCTGATTCTTTCTCAGTGGATTAATTATTGGTGTATAGGAAAGCTTTTGATTTTTGTATGTTTAATTTTTATTCTGCTATTTTAATGGATTTGTTTATTAGATATAGAAATCTTCTGAGGGATATTTATGATTTTTCTAAGTATAAGATGATATTATCTGTACAAAGTGATGATTTGACCTCTTTCTTTTCTATTTTTCTTCTTTCTTCCTTTTCTATTTTTTCTTCCTTTCCTTTTTCTTCTTTCTTCTTTTTTTCTGCATAATTGTTGTGGCTAATTGCTCTTCACCTACTTGCTTGAGCCACTGACTCAAAAGGAAAGTAAGTAAATTGCACTCTCTTTCATATCCCTGACCTCTGACCAGACACAATTTCCATTGTATTTGTTTCAAATGCTCTGGTGTGACTTCCTCAAGATGGTTCCATTTGACCTCCTCAAGATGATTCCTGACTCAACATTTTGCTCATAGTTGAGAAACATAAGGCCTATTTTAAACACCCACTCGCTGTGCAGTCTCTGACTCAACAAAGTTCAGATTTGCTGTTCAGTTGTAAAGGTGTTTCCATACCAAATTTGTTTGCTGTGTTTCATTCTTTTCCTTTGTGTCACACTTCCCTTCTGCAGTGATCTGATGCCTCTGTAGCCAACGGTTTGGCACCAGTTTCATATTTCTTGTTTTGTTTGAAAAACAGAGGTTTCTGGGTCTCTGAGTCTCTGGTTATCCAGTCCTGAAGTTCAGTGACTTCCCTCAGGTACATAACTCACAAGAAAAGCAGTATTGCTGCTGCTTCATTTATGAGTCCAGGAGAAGCTGGAAAGTGCAGCCTTCTTTGCCTGATTCTGGTTTTCAAAATACTACCTGGCATGTGATCACAGTCACTCAACAAATATTTTCTTCCTCATTACATTATTAAGCCAAGAAGCATATCATTATTATTAGATACCCTACATACTGATGCAATTATTGAATAATTGTTTCTTTGTTATTTTGATGTTAACAACATAAGTGCTCACAAATTTTATAGAGGTTGTGTACAATGTCCACATGATCCATAAAAAAGCTGGGTACAGCTTACACTATTGTAATACAATTGGAAATTGAGTAGAGAAGTATTAAGTCACTCCATGATTGTCTTTGGGGGAGATTTATAGTGTAAAAAGGTAGAAATAAAAGTGATAAATTAGTTTTTCTTTAATATTTGGACTTCTATGTCAGGCTTATCTATTTTTTAAATTGGTGCATTGTAATCATGCATCTTAATGTGGTACAAGCTGATAGAGGCATACATGCACACAGCACTCATTTAACCCTTCCCCAATTCCCATCACATTCCCTCCCCCTCCCTCCTCATGTTTGGCTTAATGATTGATATGTTTGTGAATGTACATCATGTGCATTAGGGTGATTCTCTCTCCTCTCCCCATCACTTTCAGTTAGGTCACCTTCTTGCTCATTTAAGGTTTCACCTTCTTTATCTAGAGTCCCTCCTATGACACACTCTCTCCCTAGTTTCCATATACTAAGTGAGGTTAGTTGGTCACAAAAAGTTTTTCTTTATTTGAAAGAAAGATTCAATGTGCCCAAAGATCTGTGGTCTAAATCTTCGACTGTGGGAGGGGAAGCCATGGCAAGTTCACATTCAGGCAATTGCTTCTTTTAGAAGTTCTAGAAATAACTGCAATATCCTTGATTGTGTCATCATGTTTTCAGTTCCTCAAGTAAGTTTTGATCAGTGGCAGGGAGCCAAACTAATTCTGCAGGCTACAGAATTAACTAGCAACATCACAGTGAATCTGGAAAGTTCATAAACTGTTATAAAAGCACCAGAGTGTAGATTGAAATTTAAAAAAGAAATAAGAAAATGAATGTATTTCTATTGTTTTTGCTGTCAAATCCACACTTAATGAACTGCAGCACATAAATATTCTTCCTTGAATCCATAATTCAATCCTGATTGTGTAACACAAGACACATATGCATTTAGAAAAGGAGCATTTTAAGGTTTAAGCACTTAACATTTTTGTGTGAAATTTCATTTTTGTTTGTTATAATAGAAAGGTAGATGCTTCATGATAGCAGGTTCTCCTGTTCTCTAACACAGAGAGAGGCAATAGAACTTCTTGTCTTTGCATCGAGAAAACAACAACAACAAAAAATCAACAATCACAGCTGCATCAAGCTCTTGGCAATATGATGCCAGTGGATATTGTTTTACCAGAAACCTCTCTCATCTGACCCTAAGTAATCCCTGTGATCATCCTTTCTTCCATTTAGCATGTGAGAAGTTCTTTACCTTGTACTCTAACATGATTACAACCAAAGAACCCAGCTGGTTGTGTGCATGTTTAGCTGTGTGATCTGTTTCAAGAAAACTGAAGACTCATTTTTTAAAATTCTGTATTTTCAACCTTTTGGTTATTGTGAATAGTGCTGCAATTGGCATGGGAGTGCTCACAGTCCTTCAAGTTCATGATTTTAAGACTTCTGGATAAATACCCAGGTGTGGGATTACTGGATCATGAGATTTATTCTTAGTATTTTGGGGAACTTTTGTTACACACTCATGTGTTCCCACCAAATTCATATGTTGAAAATTAATCCTCAATATGATGGTATTTGAAAACAATACCTTCAAGATGTGATGAGAAACACTTCTGAATGGTGTTAATGCCCTCCTTATAAAAGAGACTCCAAAGACCTCTCTCAACTTTTCCATCTTATGAAGACATGAACAGACAGCTGATTATGAACCAGAAAATGATTCTTAACAACACAGCAAAACTACCAGTGTACTAATCTTGGACTTCTCAGTCTTTAGAATTAAGAGAAATAAATTTATGTTGCTTATGTCACCAGTTTATGGTGATTAAAAAAAAAGAAATCAGAGCAATTAAACCACCATTTTGGTTTTCATAGTGACTGCAATATTCTTTTCCTACTATTAGAGTTCAGGTTTTCTAATTTCTCTACTTCTTCATCCAAACATGCTGTTTTCCCCCCCTCATATTTCTCTACCTCCTCCCATTCTTCCTCTTCCTTCTATTAGTAATATTTATCCTGACAAGTAAGAGGGGTATCTCATTGTGGTTTTGATTTGCATTTCCCTGATGATTAGTTATATTAACCACAAACAGAATGCTATTCAACTTTTATAATGAAGGAAATTCTTCAGTATGTGACAGCCTGGAAAACTTTGAAGATATTTTGCTAAATAAAATAATCAGTGTTAGAAAGACATGAGATATACGAAGTAGTGAAATTCATAGACTTGAAGAGAATAATGATGGTTGCCAAAGACTGGGGATGGTGAAGTAAAGAATTACTAATCATTAGGTATACATTTTCAGTTAACCAAGAAGAATAAGTTCTAGATAAATGCTGTTCAACATTTTACCTAAAGTTAACAATACTGTCGTGTACACTTAAAAATTTTAGAGGGTTACTTGGTGTGGTGGCACATACCTGTAATCTTGTACTTGGGAGGTTGAGATGGGATGATCACAGGGTTTAAGGTCAATCTCACCAATTAAGGAATACCCTCAGCAACTTAGTGAGACCTTCTTTTAAAATTAAAAAAAAAAAAGTATAAAGGGTTGAGGTTGTAGCTCAGAGGTAGAATGCCCCTGGATTCAATCCTCATTATAAATAAATACACACACACACACACACACACACACACACACACACACACACATACATATGGTAGATCTCATGCTAAGTGTTCTTAACACAGTAAAATAAATTTCTAAAAATTTTTCAAAAATTTAAATTTTTATTCATTATCATTATAATTGTTATATATAGGTTGGTGGCCAGTGGTGATTATGAGAGTTACAAATCCTCTATTTAAGAAGATGTGGCTGACAGTCTTATAAAATGGTCCCCAAGTTTCATGCTGACCCTCCAGGTACATGACCTTCTATAATCCCTTCCACTTGAGGATAGAAGTAATGTGCAATTTTCTTCAACACACACACACACACACACACACACACACACACACACTTTATGAAAAAGAATAATGAATGTTTTAGATATAATTAAGACCCTTAATTGTTCAACTTTGTGTTTGTCGAAAGGGGAAATTATCCTAGGTGGGTCTCCTAGGTGGGTCTTATCCCATCGGGTTAGTCTTTCCTTAAAGTTGGAGACTGTTCTTGGTTTTGAGGAAGCAAGCTACCCTGAAGTTTAAAATTGCAACTAAATGAATGCTGCCTACAACGTGAGATAACCTGTAAGCAGATCCTTCCTGAAACGAATCTCTGGATAAGAACACAGCCCAACCAATGCTGGATCCATTCTCATAAGACCCAAATATGGTATGTCTGGACCCACAGAAACTTTAATTAATAAATGTGCCAGTATAAACTGTGTTAATTTGTCACACAACATAGGGAACATACAAGTGGCACAGAAAGTTTCAAATGGCTGCTGAACACAGACAAAGATTCAGGACTTGGGATGTGTTCACTACTATCAGGGCCAAAGGGAAGCCCAGGAGCAATAGTGATATTATTCTTGATTTCCTGTGATAATCTTAGATCTAGAAGGTGTTTTAGTGGTGCCCACATATGATATAATTTATATCCCTCTCATGTTATAAGTCTGTTTCTCTGGATATATGCAATTTTTTGTTTCGTTTTGATTCATTTTGCATTCTCATTGTACTGTGCAATTACATTTGCTTATCAAACTTGAAATATACCATCAACTAGATAAAAATTGAAAAAAAACCCAATAATTTGGAAAGCTTTAAATAAAGAGACATTTATTGTTTAATAAACTAAATTTCTGTGTGCTGACTGATTAGAGCTTGTTTTTATTTGGATATTTTAGAGGAATGCATATATACCACCTGGAACTATAGATAATGGCAACAATATGTAAAATGATAATGTGATTTGGGAAATTTATAAGATTGTGCCTATGTGTATTTGATAGAGTGTTTCTATTTATTCCCATATATCAAAGTTTAATATATACTTAAAGAGAGTTATAAAACTTTGTCTTTCAGACAATTACAATTACATTTGTATTTTGTGTCTCATAAATAGTTTCTTCTTTCTTTTTTATTGCACCCCAGTTTCATTTTTATATACCCATTCTTATTTGTAATGGTCTGTGAAAATAGAAAAAGATTACACATTAAAAGAGAAAGAGCTGGAGATTCAATTTGGGAGGAGAGAGAATCCTTTGTTGGTTCTAGTTTGGAAAATTCTCATGTACAGGATAAATAGCAGCATCTAGACTTTAGTATTCAGAAAAGTAATTAAGTGTTCACATATTTATTGATTACTTTAGGAAATAACTTTGAGGAATTATTACAAAACCAAATTACTGATCACTGAAAATAATTCACATATAATAACACAAATTTGTTCTTCAAATTTTTTCCATGAAGTAGGTGAGAAAATGTTAGTATACAAAAAATAGTAATTTGAGTGAATATGATAAAATCTCCCAGTCAGGGACCTTAATGATTCAGAAACAACATACTGCTCTTCCACCCATTTCATCAATGATTTGGGTAGAATATGAATATATTGATTAGAAAACTTCCATGATTAGGTGTTTTCAAATTATTAAATGTTTTACTTTTTCAGGCATTTTTCATTAATAAATACTACTATCTCATTTTTGAGAGTAACATTGTTTATTACAGTGAATACTTTAATTTTTAAGTGCTTCCATATATATTATTTTAAGGAGAAATAATCTCTTTTAGAAGGAGAAAAACATTTTTGCTTTTGTTTTTGCTGAAGGTCACCTTGGGCAATTGAAAAGAAAAGCATTTCTATGCATCCAGATTCATTTTTTTTTTTGGCTTGAATTTTTGTAACAGAGAAAAAGCACCAATTCCCCACTGTTTCCTGTTCTTAGCAGGTCCAGCTGCCTGTGGGTGGTCTACACAGTTGTGAGAGCAAAGACTCTTTACATACAGAAAGAAGTTGCCTGTGGTCTTCCAAGTTTTGGTTTCTAAACTGGGATTTCACAAATTGGCACAAACTAAGGAGGGAGTCTAGATTGAAAAATTTCTCCCTTAGAGTATTAGTGACTGTGACTCTATCTTAGCATAATTTTAATTTGTTAAATTTACACTTATATTTACACATTAATTATTATTTTTTAATGCAATGAGTCAAAGTACAATTTCTGGATTCTAATTTATTGATGGTAGTACTGGGGTTTTGAACCCAGGGGCATTCTACTTCTGAGCAACACACCCAGCCCACTTTTTCTTCTTTATTTTAAAACAAGGTGTCACTAAGTTGAGGAAGGCTTCACTAAGTAGCCTAGGCTGGTCTCAAACTGTCTATCCTCCTGTCTTGGCCTCCAAAGTGTGCCACCACGCCCGGCTTTTGGTTTCTAATTTAACATATAGTTTGGTATACTATAGTTTATTCAACATGGAAATAAGAGAATACCTATTGTGACAAATCTAAAACAATGATGAAAATTTTTAAATAAAATGCATAGTCTAGGAAATACAGAGTTAGATTGATGTTGAATTATTATCACAAAAATGCAAATTTTAAACTATTGTATCTAGCTTACATTATTGGAAATGCAGTTTCTGAAATACATTGATACATTCTATTTTTTGTGCTGATTTTAAGTGGTACTTCTATCTTCAATATATTTTATCGGACAATTGTTTTGAAATATTCAGTGTTCCAGGAATTGTGGTGAATGTGTCTAGGACATTCAGAGATAAATATGATACACTTGGTGCAAGCTAATGGAAGAAAAGGCACTGTACTTTGACAGGAACTGAATGGAGGAAGTACAATGACCTTCTAAGACACATTGTTTTAATCTAACTTTTTCATGACGTGGAAATGAGAAAGAAGGATGGCTTACTTATAGGCAGTTAATCATATTCAGTCAACTTATACTGGTTGGATGCTCTCTGGTGTGTGGCTAACTATGCCTGAATAATTCTTAGAAATGAAAGAACAGCATGTGGAGGAGATTGGGATACTGGTCCACATGAGCTGTACATCGTTGGGCAAGTGATGAGGATCATAGTGCTGCTTAGCTCCATGGCAACACCAGGACACCCATCTCATCACACAATGAGGAGTAAAAAGGTGATATTGATCACTAATATTGAGCACTGTTAGAAATATTATTAATGAACATGAGTTATAGGTTCAGAACTGCAAATTTCATGAAAACATTAAAGTAGAAAAAACTTTCTGAATCTTAAGGAATTTAGAGTTCTTTTTCAAAGACAAAGTAACCCACTTTAAATGCAAAATTGGATAAAGAAAAGAATTCAACATTTGTTGGAACCACACTCACTAATGGAGTACTAGTAAGATTTCAGTGATGGGAAAGATCAGCAGATTTTTGGCAAAGCCTTAATTCACTATAACCTTTCAACTTATAAGAACATTGTCTACACTTGAAGTTTCACTTCATATGCACAAGGATCCTGTGAAACTTAACTGACTATCCCTGTTTATAGATCAGTATATTAAGGTCCATGTATCTTAAGTGAATTATCCATAAGTATACAGCTAACAGTATTCAGAATCTACATTTGAACCTACAACTTTGTCTCTGAAACCTGGGCAGTCAACTACTTCTTGTCTTCCATGGTGAGGCTGGCCATGGGCTCTGTTTATGCAATAGGCATTTGGTTAATTCAAAACAAAAAGGCAAAGGCCACTGTTTGGATCCAGGCACATGGCTGAGCTAGCCACATGGTTGGGGATCATGAGGAATCCAGCTTGATAGAAACAGAAGGATTGAAAGTGGAAGTCTTATAGTCTTATAGTGGAAGTCTTAAAGTTAAAAGTCTTATAGTCTTATAGTCTTATGCACTTCAAATAATTTAATAGGAATTCAACTTGGAGTGATTCAGTATTTTTTCCTATATGAAAGGGTGTTTAGGTGTAGGTGATTATTAGCAATAGCTTAATTATGATTTCAAAGCTTCTTCGTTTTGTTTTTATTATTTTTCTTCTTCATTCATAATGGGTTGAATTTTGTTCATATGCTTGCCACTTCATAGTCATGTCTTATTCCAAAGCAAAAAGAAGAAGCTTGAGGAAAAATACTTAAAAAACTGTTTCTCCTTTCACCAGGAAAGCCATATATTTCTTAAGAGTTGCCATTCTGCCACGCCCAACCACATAGAATTTTGATTTGTTTTCAGAGGCCTGATCTATCTCATGTTGTCACACCAAGCTGTAAGGGAGCTGGCCAACTCTCAGTATAATAAGGAGCTTTGTGTATGTGTGATGCTGCAATAAAAAACAACTCTTTCCAAGTCCTAGTGACTTCAAAAAAAGTGAAAAGAGAGCAAGGTGGGACTATGAGATGTTTAATTTGAAAGTGATCTGCCTCCTTCCCATGGCATGTATTCTTTAGCTTTCATATAATATTCTTTCTCTTTATATCCTTTCCCTCAATATCTGAATCTCCAGTTCTTAAAACTTGTCTAATTAGTGTCCATTCTTTAACACCACTAGAAAATATTTACCTGTTCACTTGTTTGGGATGGAGATCTCTCTTAGAGTTCATAACTCTGTATACAAAACTTATCATATTGTTTGACTTTTCACTCTGAGTCCCTTGTGATGGAGAGCTGTGTCTTTTTCTTTGTATCTTTGCACCCATAAAATCCAGATTGGCATTGAATGATCTGTACCACTCTTCCTTATGAATGATCTGTACCACTATAGCAAACAGCAGAGGAACAAATTAAGCATGTTCCTTTTATCAGCTCCTAGGGTTTGAAAGGTCTCACAGATATATGTCTATATATAATTTGCAAAGAAAGAAACTTATTGTCTGTATCTTAAATAAAAAGGTAATATTAAAATTCCTTTTTTGAAATTCTCAGCTATTGCTGACTTGCAGCTATAATCCCTGTAGACTTTTATAGCTGTCAGGTCTTCCTTACAGGTTGGCAACATCTAAAATCATTTGAAAATTTGTTCCTTTGATACAAAGCATATCTGGGAATGATAAGATATGCTTTGTGTCAGAACAGAGGACAAATGATTCCCTGTCAAACAGGTTTAGAACATTTTCTTGAGTATAAAGTAGGGAAATTGATTAAAAAAAAAACAGGTCTTGCGGAAAAGGGAACAGATCCAATATTAGTCTTAAGAGTAAGTGAGCAAAATTGTTCAATGAAACCTTCTAGAGTATAGCACAATATATAAATATAGATGAAAGGATCTAGGACCTTAAATCAAACAGTCCAGAGGCAGGATTTTTACTCTGATAATGACTCACTCTGTATTTTGATCAAAGTTCTTGACTTTTATGAGATGTGATTTCCTCCTCTGTAAATTGGGATGCTAGTATTAATGTCACAAGATTCCATGTGATTTGGTTGGCGTAGAATGTGTTTAATATAAGCACTTATTTCCCCACATGTCCCTGTGGCTTTAAAACCCTTCAATTTGTAGCATCTCGACTTCTCCTAGAATTTTTTTTTTTTTTTTTTTTTTTTCGGTACTAGTGATTGAACTCAGGGGCATTTTACCTCCGAGCTACACCCCCAGCCCTATTTTTTTATTCTTTATTTCGAAACCGGGTCTCACTAAGTTGTGGAATGCCTCACCAGGTAGCTGAGGCTGGCCGCGAACCCGGATCCTCCGGTCTCAGCCTCCCGAATGCTGGGATTACAAACGTGCGCCACCACGCCCGGCTCTCCTAGAATTTTAATATCCTTTCTTGCTTGCTTTTCACATATACCATGGTGTTCTATCTTTTAACTCCCTATGTTTTCTATTGTCCCTCTTCCACCAAATCCTATTGCCCCCAATTAGACTTTGTGGCTTTATATAATAACAAATATATATTGTAGCCTCCATTTTAAATCGAAATTATTTTCCAAAAATGTTACTAAGAGCTATTTGATTTGTTTTTATAGTGGCTTTTTTATACTTTTATTGTTGCATTGTATTGTATGTCACAGTTAGGTTCAAAATGATATAAATATTCCTGAACAAAGCATTTGGTGTGAATCCCTCTGGATCCCAACCTCCTCCTCTTACATATTAGTGAGATTGGTAGCAATAGCTTCATATATGAACATATCATTATTTGAACTGTGCCCTTCATCAATTCTTTTTTCCATCGTTCCCCGCCCCCAATCCCCTTTTTACTATTCTTTTTCTCCTCACTGATCTGAAGTTCCTTTTGTTTCTCAAGTTCCCTGTAGCTTCCACATATGAAAGAATACAACCCTTGACTTGACTTTCTGAGACTCACTGAGAAGAATATTTTCTTCTTCTATTCATTTTACTGCAGATGACATAATTTTGTTCTTCTTTATGACTGAGTAAAACTCCATTGTATGCATGTACCACATTTTCTTTATCCATTCATCTGTTGATGGACACCTAAGTTTGTTCCATAATTTGGCTATTGTGAATTGTGTTGCTACAAACACGAGTATGCGTGTACCTCTACGGTAAGTATTCTGACTTTACTTCTTTAGGGATGATGCTGAAGAGTGTTAAAAAGGGGTAATATAGTGGTTCCATTCCTGTTCTTTTGAGAAACCTCCACACTGATCTCCAAAGTGGTTGCACTAATAAACAATACTATTAACAGTGTATAAGAGTTCTTATTTTCCTACATCCTCACCAGCATCTATTATTGTTTGTATTTTTGATGATTACCTTTCTGTCTGGAGTTAGATGGAGTCTCTCAGTGTAGTTTTGATTTACATGTCTTTGATTGCTAATGTCACTAAATACTTTTTAAGATACTTATTGGTCATTTGTATTTGTTCTTTTGAGAAGTGTCTATTATTTCAATTATCCATTTTTTTGTGGGTCATTTGGTTTTTTAAGTTTTAAGTTTTTTTAAGTTCTTTATATATTATAGATATTAGTCCTCTAGAAGAGGAATAGCTGGCAAAGATTTTCTCCCATTCTCTAGGTATTCTATTCATACTCTTTATTCTTTCTTTTGTTGCACACAAGCTTTATATGTAACAAGGTCCCATTACTGATTCTAGGATTCATCACCTGAGATTTGGGGGCATTATTGAGGAAGTCTCTTCCAGTGCCTATACATTGGGGAATTGTTCCTATGTTTTATTCTACCAATCACAAAGCTTATCGGTTAATTTATTGGTCTGTGATCCATCTTGAGTTGACTTTTGTGTAGGGTGAGAGGTAGGGGGCCAATTTTGTTCTTCTCCTTATGGTTATCCAGTTTATCCAGTGTCATTTATTGAAAAGGCTTTTCTTCAGGATATTATTTTGGCTTATTTGCCAAAAAACAATTGGCTATAAGTGTAAAGGTTTGACGCTGTATCTTCTATTCCTTTGGAAGAAGACCTTAAAAGATGGAAAAACTTCCCATGTTCATGGATAGGCAGAGTAAATATTGTCAAAATGGCAATACTAACAAAAGCAATCTACAGATTCAATGCAATTCCTATCAAAACCAATATTATTCTTCACAGAGATAGAAAAAACAGTCCTAAAATCCATATGAATGAAGAAAAGATGGAAATTAGATGAAGAAATTCTGAGCAACAAAAAAACATGCTGGGAACATTACAATACCTGATTTCAAATTATATTACAGAGCTATAGTATAAGAACAGCATGGATTTGGTATAGTGACTAATAATATCACAGATTAAAGAGCAACACTCAGAACCTCTGCAAGTGATTTATTTAGCATATATTTATTAGTTTCTAACATGTACCCAGAATAAGGGATAAGACAAACTTCGACTCTATAATGAAAATCAAGAGTCAAACTTCAATCTATCAAAATGTCAAGTCCATGGTTCCACCACTCAATTATATGTCTTTAAGGCTCAAATTCTCTTTAACTAAATAATCTGAATGAGTTATAATAAAACATTGGCAGTAAAGATACATTCTTAAATCTCAAGTTTCCAAATAGTGACCTTATAAAAAACTCAGTTTTATTATCCCATCTCATGCAAACATATTGGAGATAAGGAAACAGGAAGAAAGAACATAAGCTCAGAAATGGTTGAGGAGGGATTTGTATTTCCTTAAATGCCTTCTTCTCATTTTTCACACATGATGTCTTTCAACACAGATAGAATCTTTTGCATCAGTCCAGATGTGCTAGGTTATATTGCATAACACGAGTAAAATCTCAGTAATTCAATTCCACTCATATTTATTTCTCCTTCACTCTGCAGGTGCAGCCTGCCTTGACGTGGGCTCTGCTCGTTTTGGGACTCAGGAGCACCCAGGTTCTTGATTAACATGTAACAGGGATCAGGGCACAGGGAACCCAGCATCTCAGACACCAGCTCTCAAGCGTCCTTGCAGAAGTGACAATTGTGACTTTCACTCAAAGTTTGCTGGCCAAAATATCACATGGCTCCAACTAACAAAAGATGGTGCCAACTTTAGTCCTACTATGTGCCTCAAACAAATAGAACACAGAACATTCATGAAATATTCTGAATCACTTTTAAAAAAAATTGTACAGCAAGGAAGTAATTTTGGGTTGGCATTTTTAGAACTGTATCAATCTAGGGATACTTTGGAAAATCCACTAACTTCAAGTAAGACTTTTGTTCCTAAAAATAAAATAATTCAACACTGTTTATCCATAACCAGGTATTTTCTGAAAAGTTTCATATTGATTGATTTGTAATCATTTCCGATCTATAGATTTGAGTGGATTAAAAAATGGCTAAAACTGAGCCTGGCATGGTGGAGCACTCCTGTAATTTCAGTACTTGAGTGGCTAAGACAGGAGGATTGCAGGTTTAAAGCTAGCCTCAGAAACATAGTGAGGCTTTCATCAGCTTAGTGAGACTCTGTTTACAAATAAAAATAATAAAACAGGGTTGATGATGTAGCTCAGAGGTAGAATGGCCCTGGGTTCAATCTCAAACATCACAAAAAATGTCTAAAATAAATCATTTAACACTTAGAATGTTATCCTCAAAGTCTCCAGTTCATTTTAGTCTCTGACATTCACTTTAAGAGAAATCTAAGAGAAGTGAAGCCTGGACTGGTCTAGGATGATTTAGTGTTTTAGGAGCTTCACCTCCCTGGTCTGGGAGAAGCAAATCATTATTTCAGTAGATTTCTTTACTCACTATTACCTTTAACTCTTATATATTTCTTTATTTATGTGCTATCTTATTTACTTAATTTGTGACTTGACTAAGAAGCTATAGAAGTAAACACAGGGGTACTGCAATGTATGTTCCGAGTAAATCTCTGTTAGAAAAACTCTTTCCTTGGGAATTTGAGAGTCAGAAAGATGTGCACTCAGATCCCACTTTGCCACTCTCAGCTTTAGGGCTTAAGCAACATCCTGAAACTTTCTAAAAATAATACTGGATTCTGAACAGAGAAGGTAAATCCTCATGTGTGACATGAGAAAGGTGACAAGAAGGGTGATTGACAAGGGCAGACAACCATTCTGAGACATGTGCAGTTAACAGCTGCACATGACATTCAGCACCAACTGTAGCATGAACATGAAAAAGGATGCTTGGAAATAAATGTATCAGGCTCTAAAAAGGATTCACAAAGCTAGCTTTGTTTTGAATAGCACACAACCAGGTCTGGACGTGGTCAAAATTAATGTTGACCATTATTTCTTTTACCAACATCCAAAACAGATCAAGGAGAACTTGTTCACTTGATGTACAAAGTCAAGGAGCATAAATGTGCAGATGGAGGAATGATCAGAGATCAAGGGTCAAACATGTGCCTTGGCGTGTGTGGGGGACTCCACCATTGATTCAGGCTGGTAAACCTTCCCCAGATCAATTTCTCCATCTGCATGGTAGAGCACTCATAATTCCAGAACTTGAGAGGCTGAGATATGAATATATATTTCAGTATTTGTCATACATACCCACCTCATCTCTGCCATTTTGCCTTTGCTACTTTCAAAATGACTGATCACCATCACCTCTTGACCACTTTCTTTTCTGGTTTTTAGAATAAGTTTGGCCTGTGCTATGGACTGAACGTTTGTGTCCCCTTACCCCAGATTCATGTGTTGAAACCCCAACTATGGTGTGATAGCATTTGGAGATGGCACTTTGGGGAGGTAAGTAGGTCATGAATTGGAGAATTCTTGATTAAATTAGGATCCTTATAAGAACAAATCCAAGATATGGCTCTCTTCCTCTTCCTCTTTCTCCTCCTCCTCCTCCTCCTCCTC
>PVLC010033145.1:0-17721 GCA_004027655.1 Graphiurus murinus | reverse complement strand
TCTTTATTTTGAAACCGAGTCTCACTAAGTTGCGGAGTGCCTCACTAGGTAGCTGAGGCTGGCCTCGAACCCGGATCCTCCAGTCTCAGCCTCCTGAATGCTGGGATTACAAGCGTGCACCACCACGCCCGGCAGTACCCATGTTTTAAAGGGAACATTCTATTTCCACTATTAGCGGAAAATCACCAGCGCTTACCCTAAACACCACCTGAAATGCACACAATTTCAACTGAAAGGGCAGTGTCCCACAGCTACCGAAGGCCCTGAGCCCAGCACCTGCCCCTGTTCTCAACACGAGGACATTCCTGAGCCTCAGAAGTGTAGAGGGGCCCGCACACAGTCCTCGCTCTGCACACACCCCGCACAGTTCTGATGCAGGCTGCACCGCCCTCCGCATCTGGGCACGCTGGTCTCCCACAGGCCCCAAGGGGAGAACTGCACTCGGGGCATGGGTTGTGTCCATTTTCCTGCAGCCAGCAGCTATGGCCACACCTCGGCCCCACTGGCCACAAGACTTGGGGCTCTCCGCCCTCTCCCGCTGGGATCTGCACTGGTCAGACAGGCGGGCTCGACTTCTGCTCATACCTCAGCCAATCCCGCTGCCCACGCCTGTGCCCCCGCCCTCCCCTCCTGGGCTGATGGGGGCTGGGGTCTCCTGGGTAGCACGGCAGCGGAAGTTCTGGTTTCTCCCCAACACGGGCATCTGATGGAGGGGGCGGAGAGCATCCCTGGAGAGAATGCAGGGGAGTGCTCACCTCTAAGACTAGACAGCAGTCTGGGAGGCCCCTCCCCAGAACCCCCAGACCAGCAGACCAAGCAGGTGCTGAGAGGGGCAGGTACTCTGACCCCAAGAAGCAAGGGCGGGCAGACACAGCCCACGAGGAGGAGGCCCCAGCACCCTCGGGCTCTTTCTCTGTTCACCCGCCCAGGGCTGGCCCAGCACTCAGCCAAGGAGGTTTCCTTGCTCCCGGGGAATTGGGCCATTTCTCAGGATCCCCAATCTAGGGGGATCCAGGTCCAGGCCAGCTCGGCCCCTCCGGGGCCACGGGGTGGGGCTCCCCCTGCTGGGGCCCTGAGTACCCTAGAGGCGCCATGCCTGAGGTGGGTCCCGCAGACCAGCAGAAGGGGCTCTGCAGGCCCTGGAGGAACCCCAGAGAGACTAGACCCCACCTTCTTCAATCCTCAAGTTTCTGCTCCCAGACCAACCCCTGGAGCTCAGCTGAAGCCGTGCCGGGTGGGGCAGCCCCTCACACCAGGCTTCCCAGCCTCCTCCCTCTCCACAGCATAACTCTCTGGGCCCCCAGACTGGGCCCAGAGGAAACGGGAGGCCGCTGCCCCACAGCCAAGGGACAGGGCTAGCAGGGCAGGGGCTGTGGGAGCCGGCTGGCCCAGGTTCTGCATCCCGGCCATCGGTGGAGGGGGGGCAGGGATTCATCTGAAAGTCAGGGGACCGGGCAGGAGCACCCCCCCGCCCCCGGCCAGGGACACTCCTCTGACTGAAGAATTGGCCCCTGGGGAACAAAGGGCTGTTCCCGCCATGGCCCAGGCGTGCAGGCCCGTGCTCGGTGGTCTCTCCACACCTCAGGCAGTCCCTGGAGAGGGCCACCCCTTCCCACGCACGTGGCTTACCTGGTCTCCTTCGATGGACGCTCCAGGCAGCTCCACCCACCCCGAGGCCCCAGGACCAGGCGACTGAGGACCGTGTACGGAGGAGGCCGGGTCTGTCCTGCTGGCTAGCTCGCGAAGGCTGCAGAGGAGGGAGTGAGGGCGGAGGGGGGAAGGGGCTGTGGCCTCATTTCCATGTGGAGGGCCCCTGCCCCATTGTGCAGCAGCCCGGCTCACAGTATCTGTCTTTGTGGTGACCGGCTGGGCCCTCTGCACTCAGGCGTGGCGGGGGTCCCGCCCCCCACCGCTACAAAGGGCTGGGAGGAGCGAGACCAGGAGTGGAGGATCTCCCCTCCCTATGAGCCCTGTGGCCCAAGTGCCCCGGCCCCAGCCAGGTCCCAGCCAGAGAGGACGGGGGTACAAGGGCATTTAGGTGAAGGCCCCAGCCAATAAGTCTGTGGATGGGTGGTGGGGGGGTTCGTGTTTATGCTCCCACCCCATAGAGATGAAGCAGCCAGCAAAGGGTCCTGGGGGCACCTGGGGGAGGGGCTAGGGGAACTCTGGGGCTCCCACCTATGGTATTAAGTATCTGTCTTTCCTCTGGGAGCTTCAGCCCCCCCCCCCCCACTCTGGGGAGGCCCCAGGGGACAGGTGGCTCACTGGTGCTGGGCAGGAGGAGGCTGAGGTCTGTGCCACCCCCGTGTGAGGTCAAGGTGGTGGTCTCCAAGTTGCCTGGGCCACCCAAGCTGGAATTGAGAAGCTGTGGACCATTTGGGGGCTGCAGGCGACTCGGGGCAGGGGTGGAGCCTGGCGCCCCTCCTCCCTGGTGCTGGAAGCCCTCTGTCAGCTACCCTGGCCACCTCGGCACTGCGGGGCCCCTGCAGCGGGCTCCGACCTCCTCCCCACCCCCTTGCCTGCTGAGGGGGGGGATAGGGGTGTGCAGCAATCCAAGGCCCTCCTCCTCCATTGCTCCTCCCCTCCCAGGAGGGTGGGGTCAAGGGTCAAGAGGCTGTGAGCCAGTGGTTCCCAGATGTGGGCCGTGGCCCCTCCCCCTTCCAGAGGAATGACAGGCCTCCCGCAGAGGCAGGGGGAGGGGGGCGAGAAGTGATGTGACGAAAAAGAAGGGGCGGGAAGGGAGGGGGCTCTCCCCGGGTCTCTGAAGATCTGTTTAATCCCAGGATATTTGCCGGCGTTCTGGGATGGCGGCAGCGGAGAGGGGGGGGTGTCTCGCCGCATCCCTCCCTTCTTTATCCCGCCCCCACCGAGCCACCTGACCCTACTCCAAGTTGCCGGGCCTTTGTGCGCACCGAGGCGGCCGCCCGGAACCCCAGGCAGAGCCAGCGGGGCCCCCGCCGCCCACCCTCACCCTCCACCACCACCACGTCCCCGGGAGCTAGCAAATAAATAAATTCACTAACACATTGGCGGTGTGCTCGGGAGAGGTGGCGGCCGCAGACAGAAGAGAGGAGAGGCTGGGCCCCGCGGACCCAGGGAGCACAAAAACGAGACAGCCGAGGCCCGGCAGCAGTAAGTTGATTTGAATGGAACCTTCCGAGGCTCCGGGGCCACCAGGAAGGCCCCCGCCCCGAGGGCGGCGGAATGCGGATGGGGGGCTCCCGTTCCCGCGCCGCGCGCACCGGCTGGCGGCTCCACCCCCGCCCAGGACGGCCCTTCCCCCAGCCCGCCCGGCGCGGCACGCGGGAATGGAAGGAGCGAGCCGGGACCCTAGAGACCCTAACGGGCGCTCAGAGGTCGGAGAGGAGGAAGTGGCCAGAGCACACCGCTGGCGCGCTGCCCCGGGGATGCGAAAATCTGGTGTGACTCCTGGGAGGGAGCAGCCCCCAGCCTCCCTCCCCACCCGCCCCGCCCCGGCCTGCTGGAGGGACCTCCCGCCAACGGCGAGGGGCTGCGGAGGGCGGTTTGTAGCCCGGGAAAAGAGCGGGTCTGGGAGGGGCCGGCGGCCCAGCCGACCCGGTGCTCCGGGCAGACCCCATTCGGAGCCGGTAAATCCGAGGCGGGGGGCGGGGAAGGGGAAGGGGTGCTAAGGAGTCTCCCCGTTAGAAAGGAAACGAGCTGGAAGCCGAGGCGTCTCGGACGGTCCAGGAAGCCGAGGGTGGGAGGCGCACGCGCGCGGGTTGAAGGCTGGGAGTCTGCCCTGGTGGTCGCCCCTGGGCCCCGACCCTCGGTGGGAACAGGACCCGGCGGAAGGTCCCGGGACGACCCTGGGGAGGGCGGGGGGTGCGGGGTTCAGGCTTCAGTTTCAACACCATGGACAGCGGACCCTGAGGCTGCCGAGCCCAGACCGCGCTGGAGGCCAGGGCCAGTGCCCGGGACGAGGGTTAGCGGCTCCACCGCGGATTGCAGAGGGAGACAGACCCCGGCCTCTAACGAAGCTGAAGCGCCGCTCCGGGCATCCCCGGCCCCCAGCCCCCAAGCGTCCGGCCTGCACCCAGGGGCTGGGGCGGCTTCCCGGGATGTGGGCCGGGAGTAAGGCGAACGTGACGCTGGGCCCTGGAGGAGTGTGGCCTTGCGCACCTGACGCGCGCGAGAGAACGGTCCTTCCTGCACCTGCAAAGGGCGAGGGGTGGCGGCTGGGAAGGGGAGGGGCACCCCCACGGGTTGAGGACCGGCGAGGAGCGGGCAGAACCTCCCAACCTGCTGACCTCCGCCCAGCGGGCTGCCCGCCCGGGCTGTCCACGGCTCCGGCGGGGCTGCAGAGGGTAGGGAAGGAAGGAAGCAAGCCAGCCCTGCGCCCAGGACGGGAGGGTCAGTCAGGCTCTGTTCTGAGGGCAGATGGGGCAAGGTTTGGGGTGGCCCCGCGAGGAAAGAGAGGGAGACACAGGCCTGCCGGCTGCGCTTGGGCCTACCGCTTTTTCGCCCTCTGCACTGGGAACAAAGGCCGGCAGGGGAGGCTCGGGTGGCGTGGCTTGGGGAAGCGGCCGATCCCGGCCCTAGAAGGCCAGATCAGGGTCACCTCCTCAAAGGACCCCAGGAAGCCGACCTGCCTGCAGTCAGCCTGAAGTGCCGCCTGCTTCCCTGGCCCCTGCCGGGAGAGCCCCCACCCAAGTCAGGAAACGGTGAGAGAGGGGGACGATCTTTGATAGGGGCGTGGGGGGAGAACCCCCTTCCCTTCCCCATATAAAGAGGCCGGCAGGGCAGACAGCTTGGAGAGCCCAGGGACCCTGAACTTTCTCGGGGAGCCAGGGGCGCTGGCGCGGCCGCTGGGGAGCGAGTACGTGCAAGCTGGGAGGCGGGAGCGCGAACCCGCGGTGCGAGCCTGGGTGCGGGGTGTCTGCGGGTGCGGCGGGACGCGTGCGGGCACCGCATGCGCGCGGCGCGGCGAGCTCGTGGCGGGGTGTGGCCGGAGGGGCTGCGGCCGGTGGGCTGCGGGGAAGAGCGTTTGCGGAGGTGCGGGAGGGCCGCGCGGGCGCCGGGGAGTTGGCGAGGCGGTTGCTGCAGGCGGCCGGCGCGGTCCAGGGCGCCCCAGGGCCGCGTCCCAGCCCGCGGAGGAGCGCGCGGGGCGCGGGGGCGCGGGAGGCCCCGGGCGCGCGGGGCGTGTGTGCGCGGCGCGCGTGCCCCGCAATTCTCAAGGACACCTCGGGGAGGCGGCGGCGGAGCCGGTGCCGGGTGACGTCACCGCGCGCCCCAGTGATAATCGCCCGGTGCCGAAGCCGAGCGCGGATACGCGCGGAGGCGGCGGCGGCGAGCGCGGGGACCGTGGCACCTGGGCCGGGCTGGGCGAACGGGAGCCGGGCTCCCGCCGCGCCTTCCCCGCGGACGCTCGGTGGCCAGCGGTCCACGGCGCTCGGGGGCTGGCCCGGCTCTCCAGGCGGCGTCCCCGCATCCTCCTCCGCCCCGGGTGGCGGCGTGCGGGGCCTGCGGGAGCCGAGGAGGAGGCGGGAGTGGGCGGCCAGGAGCAGCGGCGGCGGCGGCGGGGGCGGCTCCCCGCCCGGACCGGTAACTGCGCTCGGGGCCCGGCCGGGGCGAGCGGGCAGGCGGCCTCTGCGGGCCGTCCGGTCTTTCCCTGCAGGAGCGCCTCCTCTCCCGTCCGCAGCGCACGGGGAGGGCGCGCTCGCCGGCTTGTAAAAAGAGACGGGTTTTCCTTTCTGCACATCGAGGTTCTGCATTTTTAACCGCATTCGGTGCGCGCTCCTGGTCCGGCCCGGGTAGCGTCGGAGAGGCTGGTGCGGACCGGCCGGAGCGGGCGCTGCGCCCCTCGGAGGACCGCGGGAGGCGACGGCGCGCCCGCGCTGGCTCTCCCCACGGGCTCCTGCGCGGGGCGCCGGCTCCAGGGACCCCCGAGGGGCTTGCTGGGGGCCCTTCTCTGCCCGGGAGGGGGAGGAGAGCGGGCTCGCGAGTCGGGGGCGGGCCGGGGCTGCACGGCCAGCCTGGCGCAGCGCCCCGCCCCGCCGCGAGGACGCCGGAGCGCTCGCGCCCCTCGGGCAGGGACCCCACGCACGCCGGAGCCGCTGCCCCGACCTGCCCGGCCGCCCGCTCGCCGCAGCCCTGAGGGCCCCTCTGCGTGTTCACAGCGGACCTTGATTTAATGTCTATACAATTAAGGCACGCGGTGAATGCCAAGAGAGGCGCCTCCGCCGCTCCTTTCTCATGGAAATGGACCGCGGGGCGGCCGGCGCGGCGCCCCTCCCGCAGGAAGAAGGCGAGCCTGGCCCCCGGCGGCCCCTCGCGCCGCGGACAAATCCCGGGAACAATGCGCCCGCCCAGAGGGCGGCCCAGCTGCCGGGCCGGGAGTCTGGCCGCGGGACACAAAGGGGCCCGCTCGCCTCGGGCGGCTCGGGGGCGGGAGGGGCGGCCGCGAGGGAAGGCGGCGGCCACCGGGACCTGGGCCACGTGTGTCCGCAGCCCCGGGTGCCCACGAGCCCGCAGAGGCCGGCGGGGGCCCCGGAGACAAAGAGAGGGTCCGCGGGGCGCGGCGGGCCGGGGGGCCGCCCCGGGGAGGTGAGTGGCCGCGCGGGCCCGGCGCTGTCCGCGGTGCTGGTGGCGGGGCGGCCCCCGCGGGACAGGGCGCCGCGGAGCAAGGGCGTCCCGAGTGCCCCTCGTCCCCCCCGGGGGGGCCCAGGACAGTTGCCACGGTAACAGGGGCGGGGGTAGGGGGCCGGGTCTGAGGTCACTGGGAAGTCTGTCCTCCGGCCGCCCCGCCGCGGGGTGGGGGCGGCGCTCCCCGAGCTCGCGGGCCAGCCCCCGCACCTTCGGGACACGTTCGCACTGGGGGAGGGGAGTCCGCATCGCGCCCCGGGTCCAAACCCTGCGGGCGGATGGATGCACCGGACGCATCCCGCCCCCAAAACCTCGCTGGTGCTATGCGGGACGGGAGGCACGTGAGGCTCCGCAGCCCTGGGAGAAAATGACAAACCCTCCCCCACCACCATCTGCAGCCGCAGTGACACCCACTCAGGTCTGCTGCAGGCATTTTTTTTTTTTTCCTTCCCTGTCCTCGGAAGCAGCGCCACCTGCTGGCGCCCTGGCACGCGCCTCTGCGCTGGCACCCCCTTCTCCCACCGCCTGCTCTGGGTCCCCAAGGCTGCAGGACTGTGCTGCCCGTGTGGACCGGGGCTGGCCCTGGCTTTGCAACTTCCCAGTGTTTTTTGTTGTTTTTTTTTTGCTCAGGGAGGATGAGCCTGAACAAGGGCCACCGCCCCCTGAGTCCCTCCCAGCCCCAGGCCCTACGCAGGTTGCAGAAAAGCAGGAAAAAAGACCCACTTGGGTTCAGGTGATGGCACCTCCACCCCACCCTCACCCCATCGGGATGGGAAAGGAGACTGTGGGCGACCTGCCGCAGCCCTCCAGCCCTCTACCCTGATACCCGCTGCAGCCAGAGGCCACCCATGCCTCCACCTTCCCACCCCTGCGTGTCTGCAGACAGTGCTGCATTCCTCCAATCTCCTGCCCCCTGGGGGGCGGGGAATGGCCCAGGCAGCCCCAGCAAGCACAGCCTCACTGCAGGGCTGACCTTGGGCTCCGTGTCCCTTTCTCCGTTCCTGCCCCATAAGCCAGCAGGGACAGTAGCCTCTAGGGTCACCTCTGGTCTTAGGGAAGGGGTGGGATCCCAAGGTCACTCCAAGGAGGACTGAAAGGATTGGTGGGGCAGCAGCCCCCGGGCACAGGCACCTAGCCCTTGACCTTGGGCTGCTCAGAAACACCTTCGACCTTGCAGTCAGGACCTTTCCTTGGAGGGGAAGTGACCCCTGCCCCTTCCCTGGGCCCGCGCTCCTTTTTGCACCACCCTGCTTCCCAGATCCTGGGCTCCTGACCAGAATGACCTTCCAGGCTGTGAGCTGCAGGAAGCTGGAGACGGTGTGAGGCTCCAGGCACCTGCCCTTGGCCCTGACCCTGGCCTGCTCGGTTTCCAGTGGGGTCTCCTGGGGTGAGGTGCCCAGACTCTGCCAAGGCCAAATTGCCCCCCCCAACCCCAGCACCTCCTCGGGGAGGCGTGAGTCACGCTGAGCTGAGGCTCAGCTCCCCAGCCGGGCCTGTGGCTGTAGCACAGGGGGCCAGGGCTGGATCCTGGGCAGCCTGGGGACCGTGGAGCTGCCTCGCACAGCAGGTCTTGCAGTGGCCAGGCTGCCGCACCATCTGCCTCCGTGTGGGGAGGCCCATGTGTCACAGGACCCAGCTCAGAACTGTGGAGGCTGAGCCACTAGCCTTGTTGAGACCCTGGGGGCCAGGGATCCACCACCACCGAGCTCTGCACCTGGCAGGGATGGCCGAGCATGTCCCAGCTCAGATACCTGTCCTCCTGCTCACACTTCACACACACACACACACACACACACACACACACACACACACGCCACCTGGCTCAGGAAGCCAGGGCTTGGCACGCAGCATGCTGCCATCCTGCTGGACAGCGGGCTTGGGCAGAGGGCTGGGAACATTCCCCTGATGGGCCGGCCCAGTGTCTCTCCCCAGGGTGAGGACCAGAGAGAGGAAGCACCTGGCCCAGGGAGGCGCCCTCTGCTCTGAATCAGACCTAGCGCAGCTGCTGAGCGATACCCCGGCCCCTTGGCCTCCTCCGGATCCCTACCAGTCTTCCCAGCAGCTGCTGTTCTGCACAGAGCCCTAGGTGCCAGGGGAGGGAGGGACAGCAAGACCCACGCTCCCCATCCACCGAGGCCTCCCTGGGCCCTGCCGCTCCCCGCTCCCAGGCGGGGCTCCTTGTGCCCCGCCCTCCTTCCCCTCAAGCCCAGGCCCGGGGCGGGTCTCCAGCTGGTGCAGAAAGTGGGACCTGAGAGCTCTGACTTCTGTGCTCCTGGCTGTGCCTATGGGCCTGAGTGCTGGTGGCGGGTGATCTCCTGGTGCCAGGCTGAGCTGCCTCTCAGGACTGTGCGGTCAGTGCAGGGGGCAGGAAGGAAATGGAAATGGCAAAGTGCTCCTCCCCCACCTCGGTAGGGGGATGACAGGAGAGGACCTTCACTCCACCAGGGAGGGGCGTCTGCCTCTGTGGCGACCTCATCCCAGAGGGAAGTGGGGGTGTGGGGGGTCTTCTCACACTTCTGCACGGCACGCACCCTGGAGCCCACTCCCTGCCGGCCCCTGGGTGCCCCAAAGAAAGGGGCCTCGGGAGCCCAGAATGCAGGGGCCTCACCTGGCAGGCCTGCTCACCCACCCTGCCTGCATACTGGCCTGGACCCACCATTGGACTGAGGCCCGGGTTCCCTCTGTCCAGCTCCCCTCCACCCCTACACACACACACACACACACACACACACACACACACACACACCCCGTAGTGTTTTCTCTTCAGCACAATGTGAAGAATAAGACCAGTGTGTCCCCGGGGCCACCCGAGGTTTCCTCGTGGACCACCAGGTGGATGAGACACGGGGCCAGGTGAGAAGCAAACAGAGGTTCCTGGAGGTGGAGGCCAGGCCCGGCCGGGGCTGGGACTCATTTTAGAGGGAAGGTGAAAGCCGGGATTGCAGAGCCTGGCACCTCCCCACGGCCCACATTCTCTCAGCGGCCGTCCTCCTTGCAGAGCTGAGATGCACGCCGCCCTGGCTTCTTTTTAGGAGCATCAGCCAAGACATACTAATAGCCACAGAGGTGGTCACACACCTGCCCGCCTCGGCTTTACACTCCCACCCTGGCTGGCACGGCCTGACCCCAAAAGGCAGTCCTCGCCTTCCAGAAAGCTTTCAACAGGAAGACGGGCAGAAACAGTCCCCTGTGCTGGGGACAGGGGAGCTAGAAATGACTCAGTGTCACAAAGCCGCTTCCACAGCTGCTCCAACGAGGTGGGGGCCAACTAAAAGCGGAGGACAGTGAGATGGGGGAACCGAGCAGGACAGAAGTGGCCCATCCAGACTGCCCCAGGGATGCCTGAGGCACCACAGGCATGGGTCAGATGCAGCCCCAGAGCCCAGAAGATGGGAACTCCAGCCCCACACGAGTTTGTGCCGTGGGTTTGGGATATGCCAGAAGACTCTCCTCCTGAGAGTCCCAGCCCCAGGGGAGTCCAGCCCTGTGCACTGAGTGTGAGCCTGCACAGATGAATGGCCGACACCAGACCAGGCTGGGGACGCATCCTAGCCCCAGGGTATGCAGGTCCATGTGGCACCCAGGAACAACACCCCACAGCACGCGCTGCCTCTGCCGCGACAAGATGGGCTGCTCACAGCCCAAGCACACAGGCCAAGCCCAGTGGTCTCGGAGTGCAACCAGGCAGCACAGAGCCACCAGCGGGCACAGGTACAACGCCCCAAATCAGGGGCTACCTGGGCCAAGGCAGCAGGGCCCTCTTGCGGGTGCCTGTGTTCACCACATGAGGGCGCCTTGGAGCTACTGCGGGACTCTGCACCTGGCCGGGGATGGGGAGGGCCTGAGCTGCAAACACCACTGCATGAACAATGAGTGGCCCACTGGGAGACTGCCCCTTGCCCGACACGCCTCGGGGACACACGGTGAGCCCTGCACACCTTGATACTCTTTGTTCCTTCTTTCAGTAAGTACTCCTGAGGCCCTCCAGGGGACCAGCCCACGAGTGCTCCCAAGATCAGGGAAAGCCAGCGGGCTTCCTCTGTCACGAGGTGAGCTGTTCGAGCTACTGCCATCCACACCCCCACCCGAGGCCAAGTAATGGGTCCAGTCGTGGACTGGAGCCTCCAGATCTGTGAGCCAAAATAAAGTTCTCTCTTGGCAAATTAATCTATCTCGGGTGTTTTGTTGTAGCAATGGAAAGGTGACTTACACAGAAGGCGAGGTGGAGCTGAGCACTCACAGTGGAGCAAAGTGGGCCCCGTGACAAACCAGCTGGGTGATGCCCAGGTCCCTGACCCCCATCAGGACGGTCCTTCACTGCCCAACCAGCCCTTGGCCAGCTAGCCTCAGCCTCTGAGGTCCCCCCCCCCAATCTTCCCACATACCCAGAGACCTCCAAAAGGTATCCCAGCCACTCTACAGTCAGCCTCCTGGGGTAAAGTCCTGCCCCCGGTTTAGAAGGCATGGTGCCCCTCAGAGCCCACCTGCCCCAAGGCTGGAAACAGCCCAAGAACCTGAGGACCTACCAGAGCCCACAGAAAGGCCTGTTTCCAGCTAAATCCCATCTTTCCTCACGTGCAGGTCCCCAAGACCTGAGGTGGTGCTGACTTGCATCCAAGGGGGAAAACAGATCCCCGAGGGCTCCTGCTTATTTGGGACTGTCTCCATCTTTGCAACCAACCCATGAGTTTAACCAGAGCCCACGTGTATGCACCTGTGTGCACTGGTGCGTGTACATGTGCATGTTTGGGTATGTGAGCGTGTCTGTGTGCACCTGTCTCATGTATATTTTGTGTACTGTGTGCACATGCCCACGTGGCTATGGGCCGTGTGTGCACTAGTGTGCCTGTAGCATCCCTGGACAGGATTATAATCCCCCTCAGAACCTACCTGCCCAAAGGTTGGAGCCATTCCAAGTGCTTCAGGACCAAACAGCCCAAAGAAAGGCCTGCTTGCAGGTTTCTCTCCAGGTTGGGGCCAGTCTACGTGTGGTACAGAGGGGACGCAGCTCTGAGGAGGCAGGAACCCCCCAGCCCCTGGCCTCTGGAAGCCTTTGCCCACAGTCATGTCCTAACTAGAAGGCCCCTCTCAGAGCCCCGCTGCCCATTTCGACCTCAGCACCCGACTGCACCAAAAGGCAGAGAGCTCTGGCATTGCCGGGTGTAAGCTCTCCTAGCCCCCCTTCCCACAGCTGCCCTCTGCCCGGTCCCTCACCAGCCTCCAAGGGCAGTGGCTAGCCAGAAGCAGCCACAGGATGGATCCCCATGTCTGCCCCCCACACTGCCCTGGATCAAGGTGTCCCCAAGCAAGGCCAGTGGGGGCACTGGGTCTTCTGGGCAGCACTCACATTTCTTTCTACCCACTCCCCAGTACCCCATTCCTCCTGGGCCCCCAGTCCCTGTGAAGCACAGGTGTGTGTGAGAATCACATGGCCAGAGCCAGGCATGGTGGCACGCGCTTGTAATCTCAGTACTTGGGAGGCCTAGACAGGAGGACCGCAGGTTCACGAGCTGCCTCTGCTACTTAGTGAGACCTTGTTTCAGAATAACAAAGGTCTGGGGGTGTAGCTCAGAGGTAGAATACCCCTGGGTCCCATCCTCAGTGCCACAATCAATCAACCACTCACACAGCCAGACAGTGAGCACAGGGACTCTGCCAGGAGCCTGGGCTGCTCACTCCTGGTTCTCTAGCAGAGGGGAGGACCAGCCCCAGGGCACCTTGGGCAGTGAGCAGTGGTGGGGCCTCCATTCCAGGCCTCTGGAGCTGTCTGCACTGTTCACTCGGGAACACAGGCCAGCGTCCATCACACTAGGCAGAGCCCAGAGCCTACCTCCAGCTCCGAGATGGCCAGAAACCCCCAACCCTCCCCGTGCGCTGACTTTGCAGCTGTAACAAAACAAGCACGTCCCTCCCTTCCCGCCCCCCCCCACCCCGGGCGGGGAAGGACAAGGGCGCAGACTTGCTAAACAGGTGTGTTTATTAAGGCTTGTATCTCCTAGAGGACAGCGGTCCAGTGCTGCCCATGACTCCGCACAGGCAGTAACAGCTCAGAGGAAGTGATACATTCTAAATACAAGTCTAAACAATACAGCTTAAACGCTAACGCAGAGGGTCTCTTGGAGTACGTAGTTTCGGAAGGTATCTGCTCTCTAAGACGGTACGGATCCTCTACGGCGGGCGCGGGCGCGTGCAGAGTGGTGTGCGAGGGCGTCGGGCGTGAGCACCACTTCCATGCTGAACTCCAACTCCAGGTGGCGAGAGCTCCTCAACAGCCCCCATTCCACAAAACGGACAGCAAAATTGTTTTCTAAAAGGTTTTTTTGTTTTTTGCTTTTTTTACCCATTCAACAGGAAAAAAAAAATTAGACACACACGGTGAGATTTACAGTCGGCAGCATCGTTCATTAACTGTCTATCAGATCCGACTTAAAGCTCAGCGTTATTGGTATAAAAACTTAAGATGGCATTAAGATTCTCAAGTGAAAAAAGGGGAAATTAAAAATGATCCGCAAACAACTCAGAACACCCAGACACTGAACCAGACCTAAACCCCTTTGCAATTCTCTGCAGCAGAGCCGACAGCAGGCAGCGGGGACCAGGCCGCCGGCTCGGTGCAGCGACGCGGCGAGGGGTGGCTTTTCCCAGGACTGAATATGGCTGCCACATTAGAAAAACTAAAACTTATCTGTCGCATCTGAGATAACACAGATAGTAAAAAACGGCGAACCATCTGAAGAGGGTGATCACTAACCTTTTGATTTCAGTACTGCGAGATTTTAACAGCACACTCTAAAAGACAAAACAATTTATGGGTTCTTGTGTTTGCTACAAAGTAGTAAAGGGGTGAGACATATCAAGTCTATGGATAATATATTAAATGCCTGGTTATAAGAATAAGAACATAATTTCTGCCAAAATAAAAAAATCTTTGGGATGTATTAGGTTTCTTTGTTTTGTAATTTTTAAGGATACTTGTATTTCTCATTAGGTCAGCCTGATAAGCTGACAAAAAATACTTCTTTATTAGTGAGCTCTACATTTTAATACATAGAAAAAATACAAATGAACGCAGATCCATCTGGCAAAAATGAACTACCAAGAAGGTAAAGATGCAACAACCCAACCCCGCACGAGCACGACACACTGGAGCTGACGCCGAAGACAGCACCAAGCATACGGTTTCAAACTGTTCAAAGTCAACTGTGAGCCACACAGAAACTGGTTTGTCCTTATTGTTTGTTCCGGTTCTGTCGTTCCTGTAAAAAGAGGAGAGTTGTTTAACACAGTGAGCGACACACCGAGCTACCGTGATGTGCAGGCAAGTCCCCACAGAAGTGAGGCCGGAGGCTGCCCTCGGGTCAGAGCCGAGACCAGGATGGAGCTGCCACCCACACGGGAGCATGTTCTCCGCCACCGCCTCCCAAGACAGCCCTCTGCACAGGCGGTGAATGGGCCCACCCCACTGCCAGCTTTCTCTCACACGTCATTGTCGTGCCACATGGAAAAACATTAAAAATACAAAACTGTCTGCACTCGGAAGAAAGGGGACTAAGGTGGGCCAGTCCCACAGGAGCTGCTCTTCTGTGTTTTCTCCTATCAGAGCCTCCCAGGGCCTCAGAGGACACTAAAGCCTGTAGACGGGCAAGTAACATGGTTAACAAAGAGGAGGAGGACAAGGGAGACCCACCAGCTGCGGCCCTTCCCACCAGCCCGAGTAAGTCCTGACACCAAACAGCACTGGCCTGCAGCCGCACGGACGCGGCCGGGCAAGGTCCCTCTGGCCAGGCTCCCTCCTACTTCCATAAGACAGCAGTCTTCCCAGAGCACGCTGGACACACAAGCTGAAGACTTACATCCAGTTATTCTCCCTCATTTGCCTGCCTGGCTAGAAGTCACCTCAGTCTTCCTAACTCGGCAGAATCTGAATTCAGCTCTCAAGCAGCATGAAGGACACCGTGTGGCTACAGGTGCGACAGTGCACACCCGTCCTAGATGCAGCCAGTAAAGACATGCCACGATGGACCAGCACCAGGAGAGCGGGTGAGCAGGGCGTGGTGCAGGGCAGGGCCTCCGCCTGGCTGCTCTTCCCACGGCTCTGTGCAGCTTCTACTCTGAGGAGGCTGCAGTGTTCCTGCAGAAACCAGCAGGGCCAACAGGCATTACTCTAATAGTTAGCATCTCTTCCCTACTCTGGAGTGTAGAACTGGAAAAATCAGGAACTCTACATTTCACATTCCCTTAAAGATTCTCTTTAAGAAAGTGTTAATCTTTTGAATCCAAAGGCATGTTAACAATGCCTTCAGAGGAGTAAGAATGCAGTTGATGACCTGCTCTTTTAAGAAGTGACACTATAGCCGGGCGTGGTGCACGCTTATAAGTCCCAGCATTTGGGAGGCCAAGACTGGAGGATCTGGGTTCGTGGCCAGCCTCAGCTACCTAATGAGGCACTCCACAACTTAGACCCTGTTTCAAAATAAGGAATAAAAAAGAATAAAAAACAGGGCTGGGGGTATAGCTCAGAGGTAGAATGCCCCTGAGTTCAATTCCCAGTACCGCAAAAAAAAAAAAAAAAAAAAAAAGTGACACTATGCCAGGTGTGGTGGTACACACTTATAATCCCAGTACTTGGGAGGCTAAGAGCCTTAGCTACTTAGTGAGGCCTTCCGCAACTTAGTGAGACCTTGTTTCAAAATAAAGAATAAAACATAGGACTAGGGGTGTAGCTCCAAGGTAGAATGCCCCTGGGTTCAATCCCCAGTTCTGGGAAAAAAAAAAAAAAGTGCCATTACAGCTAGGCGTGGTGATGCAAGCTTCTAATCCCAGTACTTGGGAGGCTAAGACAGGAGGATTGCAAGTTCGTGACCAGCCTCAGCAACTCAATGAGGTCTCTGCAACTTACTGAGATATAAAAAATAAAATATGAGCCGGGTGTGGTGGCGCAAGCTTGTAATCCCAGTATTTGGGAGGCTGAGATAGGAGGATCCAGGTTCACAGTCAACCTCAGTTACTTAGGCCCTCTGCAACTTAGTGAGACCCTGTTTCAAAATAAAGAACCATAAATAGGGGCTGGAGGTGTAGCTCAGAGGTAGAATGCCTCTGGGTTCAATCCCCAGTACTGCAAAAAAAAAAAAAAAAAAAGGGCCAGGGGTATAGCTCAGAGGTAGAATGCCCATGGGTTCCATCCCTGGCACACACACAAAAAAAGTGACATCATTCACCAGGTGTGTGTGGTGGTTCATGCCTCCCACTCCAGAACTTGGAAAGCTGAGACAGGAGGATCACAGGCTCAAAATCAGTGTATAGCTCAGAGGCAGAACGCTCCTGGGTTTAATTCCTAATACTACACACACACAAGGGTGACAAAAGCACAGCTCATCCTTAGTGGAGTACTCAACAAGCAGGTTTTGCTTATTCTTTTTTCTGCGCGCGCGCGCGTGTGTGTGTGTGTGTGTGTGTGTTTACTGGGGATTGAGCTCAGAAGCATTCTATTTCTGAGCTACACCCCCAGCTCTATTTTACTTTTTATTTTGAAACAGTTTTTCTATGTTGCTGAGGGTCTCATTATATTGCTAAGGCCAGCCCCGAACCACCAAACCTGGCTGTGAATGCTTATTCTTAAGTTCTCACCAGTTTCCCAAGTCAAATGCTGAGATGGCCTGGCGTATTCAGAGATGACTAGGAGCTGGGGCTGAGTAGGGGCAGGGACCTGCAAAACTCTCCAGTGTAGCATCTACTATGTGGAGCACACAACTTTCACTGTTTTAAGCATCCTCGGGAGGGACTGTTTATAGATTTAAAAAATACAACCCATCATTCTAGGACTTGGTTTGACACAGTGACCATAAAAGTTGGTGCTCTTCTTTTTTTTTTTGCGGTACTGGGGATTGAACTCAGGGGCATTCTACCTCCGAGCTATACCCCCAGCCCTATTTTTTATTCTTTATTTTGAAACCGAGTCTCACTAAGTTGTGGAGTACCTCACTAGGTAGCTGAGGCTGGCCGCGAACCCGGATCCTCCGGTCTCAGCCTCCCGAATGCTGGGATTACAAGCGTGCACCACCACGGCCGGCTTAGTTGGTGCTCTTCTAAGAAATCAGTATTTACTGTTTCCAAACTTACAGCTGAACAGGGGAATTTTGAAAGGGGACTTTGCAAAACTGCTAACTATATTTTACCATTTCAATGATACCCATCTGAGTCTGTTCTCACCTGGCCAGCAGCTACTGGTGCTCCCACCTGGAGCAAGGCACACTCCTGATTCTGCAGCCCACCTCACTCTGGAGGTCACACGCACTCCTCAGCAGAGACCCCGAGTTCTGACTCCTGAATAAACTATAAGCCAACTATTAGGAGGAGACTAAAGTGCCTGGCAGGCAGCTAGAACACAGCTCAGCCAGGTGTGCATCAGTCTGAGGACTACAAAGAGCTACCTTCATTTCTCTATACTGCCCAGTGAACTCCAGTTACCCGAAATTCCACCAGAACCACCGTCAAATCAGGGCTCTTATTTGGTGTTTTCAGTAGCAGAAATCAGCATAACACTGAACTATGTGCGTCAAAAGCTTTTGCCTAGGCTAACATGGTTTGGGGGAAGGTCACCATGCCCCTTCCCAGAATTCTCCTAAGGTGGGTGGTAGAGGCCCACCACAGATCCTGACCACAGGCAGATGCCCATGGGCCCTGCAGGTCACTCATGAGGCTTAACCTGAGACTCAACAACAAAAAAATGCAGTGTCTAAGCAGCAAGTTGTTAAAATGCAAGTTTGAGGACACTGTAATTTCAAAAACACCTACCATATCAGGGGTAGAGTTAGAACCCTAAGTTCATCACCCACTTCTGGGACCCAGTGTACTTTAATCCTGCAAATCCAGCAAGCCATGCATATGTCACAGCAGTCCCAAAAGATCACATCAACTCGTGGCACCACAGCCATCTTAGTTTGCACTAAGGCTCTACAATGTGTGAGGGCCTAAAATCTGTCAAACAACACTTTCTTTGGCATTTGTCCTATTATTAGGTGATGCGTGACTATATTATATATCATACCTAAAAGAGCTAAAACAGGGTTAACTGGAAATACTAATATCCCCTTCTCACACTTTTCAGTTTTGTGAACC
>PVLC010033144.1:0-17738 GCA_004027655.1 Graphiurus murinus | reverse complement strand
TTAGAGGGCCAACTTTGTGTTACATTAATTACTGTCCCTGAGCAGAAAAACATGAGGTGAGGGGAGAGGAGTTTCCTTCATTCTAAACCTATTTACATAATGTGATTTCTTTACATATTCTAAATTGATTCTCATAGTATAGGATCATTTTAATATGATGGTAAGTTAGTTTTGTAACACACATTCATTTAATTCATGCTCAGAAGCACAATAAGGCTTTTATTTGCATTTAGGTCTATCTCACAGGAAAGGAATGACCAATTGCAATGTGTTATTTTATCTAAGCTACCTTTTAAGCTCTACTTGAATACACACAAAGGCTTTTCTTAGAGGATAAAGCAAAACTAATATGGTTTGCAGAAGACATATTTGCTTTATTGATTAAGCAATTCAAATGAGGATTGACTAGTTACTATAATATCTCAGATGCACCCAATTAGCCACACTGTTAAAACTGAAAAGAGGAAAGAAGCAAAAAGGGAGTGCAGATAGCAGAGTCAATTGAATCACCACAAAAATCAAGGTTCTGGTGTCTAGAGCAATACTAAAGGTGGATTAAAATATAACCACTGAAATTTAATGCTTTTTTCTACTTTTGACTCTTCTTTCTACTTTTATATTTAAAAACACATTAACTTTCAATTTCTTATCTTCTCTCTTTGAGCTTGAATAGAACATAATGCCCAGAAGGTTTTAGTCTATAGTCAGATGCCAGGCAGGCTTCCATTCTCTACTGTTTTGATGTTTATATAAAATAATGTAAGGAATTATCCAGGACTTTTAAACATTCAAGTGGGACTCTGCCTTCCCTGATGCCACCAGGCCATTCATAGAGCAACATAAACTATTTTCAAAATAAGTAAGAATGAGAGTATATGCCTCATTTGAAAACTATAGCACAAAGCCAGGCATGGTGGCACACGCTTGTAATCCCAGCATTTGGAAGGTTGAGACCGTAGGATCCGAGTTCGCAGCCAGCCTCAGCTACTTAGTGAGGCCCTCTGCAACTTAGTGAGACCCTGTTTCAAAATAAAGAATAAAAAATAGGGCTAGGGGTGTAGCTCAGAGGTAGAATGCCCCTGAGTTCAATCCCCAGTACCGCAAAAAAAAAAAAAAAAAAAAAAAACCTATAGCAGAAAGAAAGTCCAAATTTCATAGGAGGGGATATTTCTAATTATAACCTAATAAAATATCTCATTCATTGAACATATACAATAAACCACTGGGAAAATTGTGTTATCTCATTTCATCCTCAGATTATCTCTATGAGGATCATTCTTTAATTATCTGCATTTTATAGACAAAGACATTTGTCAGATGTTACATTGTGTTTTAACAGAACAGGATTCAGTTACAAGTTTGTCTGACTCCAGACTCCAGCATTCCACTATGTGAAAATGAGTATTAATTAAAAAATGTTACAGAAAGTAGAGTCAAATCTTTTATAGGCTATTACTACTCTCGGATAAGTTTAAAATTCAAAATTTGGAGGATAGTTTCTACTGAATGTGCAGCACTTTTGCACCATCATAAAGTTTAAAACTAATAAGGTAAACCTAAGTTGAGGATCATGTGTACTTAAGAAATTTTTTTGCCCTGTGTCATGAGACTTAATGACATATAAATATTTTCTTTCAAATGCTTTTCTTGTACAAAGTACAAGAGAGTACTTTGTACAAGTACTTCCCATGAAGGAATCATAGTTGACTCTTGGAATACCATCATGGGCAACAACAACAAAAACCAACAAATGAACGAATAAGGGATTGCTAATTAAGAAAAAAGAAAGAGAAAGGCAAATAGCTTTATAAAGATACACTTATTTTTAAAATGTTGACTTTGAGCTACATTGAACATAAATGTTTTTGAAATTTGAGAAGGCTCCTTCTGAATATAGCACCATTGTTTTTTTTTTTTTTTTAATGAACCTCATTCTATACAGTCTGAGAGGGTTCATTCCTTTGTTATCCTTAGCACAGGTGTAGATGTATGAGTGAGGCCTCTCAAGCCAGAGAAAACATTTCTATGGCCATAGAGACTTGTTTGAAGATAGTGTGTAATACAACAGAGCCAATATAAGCTCTCCCTATAATTTTTGTTGGTACTCTCTGTAAAAAGTGAATGATATGAGAAAAAAGAAAGAAACAATTATATAAGTCTCAGGTTGCCAATATTATCTCACCATCACTTTGTGAGAGCCTGCTTGTCATTAGCACTTTTGCACCACAAAGAAGAAGGAAAGATAGAGACCAACTCATTGCTTAAACTCTTACACCAAGACATGCCCCAAAGCAGATTTTTACTTATAAGATTCAATGAATTCCCTTTGAAAAATAATAAATTTTAACTGTAAACCTTGCACTTGGAATTAAAGGAGTCATACAACATAAGATATTTGTAGGGCACAAACCTGGCAAGATTACCATTTCCCAGTCTCCTGGACTCTGTGGAAGGATGAGTTGCATCCACATTACCTGTGTGCTGCAGTACAAATTTAAACTATTGATCTGCTGCCACCTCTGGCTGGGCTGCAGCTCTCCCACTTCCTTCTCAGGTATCACCATTTATTTGAAGTCAGGCCACATCACTTTGCATTTTTTCCAACAGTCAATACAATTCTTCCACTTTCTTTGATGACTCTAGCACCTGGCTCACTTGTTTCCTGTCTTCATGCTTAATCATTTATAGCTCCTTTAATAACAATGCCAATGATTCATTGAACAGCTTAATCCATTCACCATTGTCATTCAACTCCATCCTTTCTGATCAAGTGACTTTCAAATTTACATCACTCCATGTCCTTTTTGTAAATGACCATATCCATCTTGGTCATTCCATTGCACAGTGCAAAAACCAAAATCATGAACAGGACTTTTACTTTTATGATGGCCTCAAAAATAATATTATACTTTATTTTTTCAACCATAATGATGAACTCCATTTTATCATTTGTCTTCATAGTCCCATGGTGATATTACTACTAACAGCATACTACACTTTTGTATTTTATTGCATCACTTATTTATTCATCTCTACACCTGTTTTCACCTTATACTGTCTTAGAAAATACCCCCATATTCATCCTATTTATGTAACACAGCTCTTTCCCTCACTCCTCACATTCTCTCCAACATTAACTCTACCTGACTACACCTTCATTCTGACCTCATGCCACTTACCAACATTCTGTAATTGTTTTCAGTTCTCAGTCATGCTATCCTTCTTACCCTTGCCTTTTGGATATGGTTGTTCCATTTGGAATGCACTTCTCTCTGCACAGCTTTATCTAGCTAACTTCAGTGTGTATCGTTTTTCTCAGACATATCTTCAAAGAAACCTTAAATGATGTCACAGTTTAGATCAGGAGTTTGTTGTATATGGGCCTTTAAGACTGCATCTTCCTTTCTGCTTCTATTTCAGTTTGCAACATTACAAGTACTGTGTAATTGTTTGTCTAATATTTATCTCCCCCACTTAATAGGAGCTCTTAATATGTATTTATTAAATGGAAAAATAAATGAATGGGAAATATACTGAGGAAATATTGTGTTCTGAGCACTATAGTATATTTTAGACATGCAAAGGCTACATGGAAACTATGGACATATAAACACACATATGTATGAACATAACACAATGTGATATTTTAACATCATAACAAATATAAAAAGTACCAAATATTAGAGTTCCTAACACAATCTAAGAATGAGTTTAATGGCAACAAGACTACAGGTTGGCATATCACTTAGAAAGAGGAAAGATATTGCCATACTAATCCCCAAGACTTATCCATTTCCATTCTTGTCTTCCTAGAATGAATGACTTAAATGGAAGAAGGCAAAAAGGCAATTCAGTGCTGAACCACAATCAATTATTTAACTCACTTAACTGATTTTCATTGACTTCTTACTATTTATTATAGATTGTACTAAACCAGGATTGTAGAAGTAATATATGTGTCTTTGTATTCTAATGCTTTCCATTCCAACTTATCAGAAAGGCTTTTATGTGAAATATGATAAAAATATCCCAGGAAAGTGACAGATGACATTTGAGTACCATCAAGGGTCATCTAAGCAGCCTGACAGGTCTAGAAAAGTTTATTCTCATTTTGAAAAACTTGAAGTGAATCTAAAAATATAAGTATGATTTAAAACTGGGACAAAACATTCCAGGCAGAGAACGATCAGAAGATGAATTTGGGGAATGAGAGCACATTATTTGACTTTATGGTATAAGACAATTGAAGGCTAGAGATGACTCAATCTACAGATGTATGCAAGGGCAAATAACAGAATCTTTGGAAAGAAGAAAACAGCCTTGTTTGCCAAGAAAACATTAAGAAGGATTTTAATTTGAAAAGTAAAATGAGACTAGTCTTGAGTAAAAATACCTTTCATAACTCTGAGAAGATTATATTAGAGATGGACAAAATCAAGAGGAAAGGTTCATGTCACTAATCATGCAGAATTCTACTTAGAGGTTTCCCAAGGTGGAGACCTGTGAAGTTCCTACTAGTGAATGCATGGTTTATATATTTAATTTCATATAATGCTAAAACACACTGGAATTGATTTATTTTATCTATAAAACAACTTAATATTCTTCTGGAAAACTTTTATATCATCCCACTGTGTTCTCCAGGGAACTAAGCCAGCTATTTGTAGAAGATAGAAACTCTAAAGAAATATTGTTGAGTCATTCTTTATTTCCCTAGGATTAGCTGTGTATATAATCACATTGGCTATTTGTTGCAAGAAGATGAGTAAATATTAGAAGAAGGCATCTTATTTGATAAGAAAGGATTAAAATATTAAGTTAAACTGTTCATAGATGTCAAAAGTTTTCTCAGTGTGTTGTATTTGACAAAAAGTAATAAATACATCTCTACATAATGTTATTTTCAAAGGTATAATATAAAATGTGAAAATGTTTGTTTCTTACATTAATATTTTAATAAAAATCCTTCAAATGTATTCATCATAGTTAAATAGCACGTGAAATTTTAGACAGATGTTATATCATAAATATCCAGAGTATAAATATCAAAATTATGCTTACAAGTATAGAAGAGATTTATTTTTATTTTAAGTGATTATCACATTTTTAGAATGTATTACAGATAGTTTTCAACTGTAAGAGAGGAGCAGAATGAATTATCAGAACTATGAATAACCCAGAAGCATTTGTGTCCAATTTGGGATGTAGTTTTTGGCAACAGAACCACTTTAATTGCTTGTTACTTAAGCAAAAATTCAAACTAGGTTACTTTTCCTGTGTCTGTAGGAAATGGTTTACCAAATGAGCTGTAAGGTTAATTGGTGAGAAATATGTGGGCTTCAGGGAGGAAGAAAAAGTAAATTCACAGGTAATAAATATGCTACAGTACTTTATTACCTCACTTTATTACATGCATTCCTATAACCATTATTTTGATCAAATCTTCTATTTATAGATACTTAGAATAACTCACTTTCTTCTGTATTATTTTGGCTTGAACTAAGAATATTTAAGGTGATCAATGGCAGGAACTAGTTGAATATATCATATATTTTGCAGGATTAAATATCAACTTGATATTTACTGTGGAAAAAAATTGAATGTATGCCTATAATTAGTAAAGTTCAATGGTAAATGAGTAGAAAAATATACTCCCTTATGCTGACAGAAGTAGCTATCTTTGAATAAAAGCAGATTTATTCCTGTTTGTTTATAATATAAAACTTTTATATGAGTGTTATCTTATATAAGGAATTATACAGAGTGAGGATTAAAGTAATTGAGACTATTTGACTATGAAACTTACTTTACACAGGTAAGATTCTTTGTCAAATAAAATAACTTTGGGTAAAACACATGAGATATTATAAATGTTTTATAGCTGTGCAGGAAGCTGAGGATTTTATGTTAGGTTTCAGAGAAAGGATTACATCTGTGTCCATCCTAACTAGCTCTGAAAATATCTATTGCTTGTTAGTAGTGCATACTATTGGGAAACAAGGATTGTTTTCAAGTTATGTATTCAGGAAGTGGTTGGGCAATACATAAGGAGAATGAATATAAAAAGCTGATAAGCAGGAGCCATTTTGATTAGTCATAAAATTTTTTAGGAAATCAGTTTCAATAATACAAGGTAAGATATTCTTCACAGAAAATGGAATTGGCCAAAGTTGAGCAGATTAGTTGAATATTAGGCACACATGATAGGACTCTAGTTCTTGAATGAAATTAAAAAGAGAGACAACCCCTAAGAGGCAATACAGATATTTTTCTTGCGCTGTAGACTGGATGAATAGCAAGAGTAGTTTATCTCTGGAAGACTGTATTCTAAAGGTGGTTGACATTGAGATTAAGTGGGTCCCATTAGACTGGAGTGAGATGGGAGTGAAGGTCAGAGTTTGAGAGTGGTTATAGATTACTAATAGGTATATCTGCATTCTTTCAGGGTATGGGCAAATAGGAACCTCAAATTTTTGGTGGAGGGCATTTTTTATATATTTTGCCCTTTATAAAAAATTTCAAAATAGTTATTGTAGGATATGTGAGGGTATTTTAGAGCTATTTCATAATCAGCCTGAGGACAGGAGATTCATGTCTTCCAAGGTTTGTGTACTTCCAAAGAAGTTATAGTATCTCTGACAGTGTGCAAATTTGTATTATGGGAAGAATACAATGCTTATGGTACCAGGTATGCCTCTATGTAGTATTAATTTATAATTTAGTGAATGGTTGAATACTCATTGCTTTATTATTTGAATTAGTCCAGTTTTTATATCTGTCAACTAAGCAATTCAGACATGTGAATGTGATAGTGTCAGTTACCCATTGATTGCAGGTAATCAGTAATCAATAACAAACTGTGCTTCTTCCTCTTTCTATTCTTTTTATCTTTTCCCCTTCACATCCTTTTCCCCCCTTCATTCCTTATCATTGCTAACATTCTAGCCAAATCTTTCAGCCTTGTATCTATTACTTAAGGTTCAATGCAGAAAACATGAACCCTTCTACTTCTTTTAAGGACAATTAAATTTAATGCAGAGAAGTAGATGCTTAACAAATCCTTGGAAGACCTGGAGATGCCACAGACAGGGAAACCATCATTCTACTAATTAACTGAAGTATCTCGATCTAACTTCAATCCACAGTGGAAGAAGATGCTATAGTCATTGTACCTACTGAGACTGGCCACGAGTGCTTTTCAATGTCCAGTAAGCTAGCTACTATATGTTGTGATGTGGAGACTGGTCAGCAGCACTTCTTATGTCTCATCTGATGGCTTGCATGAATAAATAGCAGCAGGAGATAGCATCTGCCTGGTGTCTGCCTTCCAAAACTTGTATGTGCAATTGATTAGGAAACCTTACTTGAATCCAAACTGTGTTAGTCAGCTTTGTATAGCTGTGACCAGAAAAAAAAATAAAAATAAAAAAGGAGAGAGAGAAAAACAATTTAAAGGAGGAAAATTTTATTTTGGCTCACAGTTTTGGAGATTTCAGTTCATGGTCTGTTGGATCCATTATTTGGGGCCAGAACACTATGGAGGAAGGATATGGTAGAGAAAAGGTACTCAGCTCATGGTAGCCAGAAAGGAGAGAGAGTGGAGAGTGAGAGAAAGAGAAAGGGAGATTGGGAACAAGACATAGCACCCAAGGCCCCTAAGGAACCACTCTTTCATAGATTCCACCTCCTATAGCTCTCAGTAATGCCTTCAACTTATTTGTCCACTGAGGTGATAAGAGACCTTATCCTCCAATCACTTCCCTAAAGCCAACCTCTGATCATTGGTGTATTTGGGACCGCGCCTTCAAAACAATCTTCTGGAGGACATTTCATATCTAAACTATAACAGACCCTTCTCTGCATGGGAGAAAGATTTTCTCCAGTATTCTAGTGTCTCCAAATTGGAAGAAGCTAGACTGGAAGCTAAGAGAGCCAAATACATTATCTAGACATATCACTATCATAATTTGTGTTGCCCTCCCAACTGTCTCCTATCTAGTTCTTTTTATATTATTCTTTTAATTAACTTTATGGTTTATATTCTCCTGACTCTACTAAATCTCATTTCTGTCCTTTTATGTAAATATAATGTCCAAATTTGTGTTTTCATGGCATAGTTGCTATATCATTAAGTCAATTTCTATAACATTTATCTAAAATTCAGGGCGGAAATACACTATAGTGTTAAAAATTATAAGTTATGCACATGAATAATTACTTCTTTAATATGGGCCCAAAGGTAAACATTGTACTATTTTGTTAGATTATTTATTCTAAATAAGTGTTACTTTTGAAATAACATTTATCTACTAAAAATGTATAATTATTAAATGATTAATATAATCTAAAGTTGAATATAAAGATACATGTTCTTGACTTTTATATTTGCTCCTAAAGTATTTTTTTTTTTTTGCGGTACTGGGGATTGAACTACTCAGGGGCATTCTACCTTTGAGCTACAACCCCAGCCCTATTTTTTATTCTTTATTTTGAAACAGGGTCTCACTAAGTTGCGGAGTGCCTCACTAAGTAGCTGAGGCTGGCCTCGAACCCGGATCCTCCGGTTTCAGCCTCCCGAATGCTGGGATTACAAGCGTGCGCCACCACGTCCAGCACTGCTCCTAAAGTATTTTTGAAAAACTATGAAATGACATTTATTAATCAGGCAAAATTTCTTTCATATAGGTAACATCATGGACTTAAGTATTGTCTTTCTTTTTCACAAACCAGCAAAATTTGTTTAAAAATTAATGATAAAAATTACCAGAAAAGAACAATTTCATTAAGGAAGCAACACAATTCATTCTTTTAGTCATTTTTATCAAAATTTTATTTTCCTTGTATATACTTTAACTGTGTATTGGCTATTATCATCCTATTTTTAGGTAAAAAATTAAACTTGATTTCAAAAGAAGAAATAAAATTATGCCTACCCTATTTATAATTCCAACACAATTTTCCCTTAGTTTTTAAACTGAAAGTGAGATTATTTCTCTAAATTATTTCTTTTCTGCCTGATATCTCTATTGACTCACAGTATTTTTTCCATTAGCTTTCCCTGCCTTGAAAATAAAATGAGTTTATAAAACTAATGTTGAATTAGTTAATCTAATAAAATGTCCACTTTTCCCTTTGGAAGAATCACTTTTCTCTACTTGAAGCATATCCTCTTATCAGAATCCGGGAAGCTGTGTTGTCCCTTAGTTCTGAATGCTGGACCCAAGAGTCTGATGTTGTATTTACTGCATGAACAACAACTTAATTAAGTGTTGCTTTAGAAACATCACCAGAGCTTTGTTTCTGATATTGCACTCAGGCATGTATCACATTGTTTTGACACATGCATTGGGAGATTTGCTTTGTAGTTAGTCATGTTTTTGGAACACTACTAGTAAAGACAGAAAAAAAGGAATAATCCTATTGCTATATCAGGGAGAATGCTCTCAGATATCCCCAAAATGATTATATATGACAGGGTGAAGAGCACAATTTTGTTCTGAGATCATTTTCTGTGAACCTATATTTTCTCTTTTGACATGAATGGCTTTCAAACAAGGCCCTTGCCCCACTATTTTAAAAATTTAAAAAATCAACTCTGAAAAGACATTTTCCTTTCATATTTCCATATTTACCTCCCCCAAATACATATTTTATATTTAAATTCATTTGATATTTTACTTAGACTATTATTTACCATAATAAAACACTTTTAAGTAGTATTTTGTTGTTGTAAATTAGGAAGGGATAGAAAAATCTTAAAGGAATGAAAACATTTTTACAGTCCTCTTCAAAGAGGTAAAAACATTTTTCTTCCCTGTTATGCTCTGAAAATTGAGAGGAATTAAATGCATGTCTCAAAACACATTGACCTCATGTTGGAGATTTTAAAAAGTAATTCAATTGTTCACCAAAGATCCAAAAACTTGAAAAAAAGGAAACTACTAACTAAAAAGGAAGGAGAGATTTCTTCAAAGACAGCTAAGCCTGGAGTATCTAGACAAAATGGCCCAAAAGATTCACAAAGGAAACTTCCCCAAAGGGAACACAGTATTAAAGATCTAAGAGATAAGGTAAAGAAACTAATTATTTTTAAAAGTTTTTGCATGTTCTTTTTATCTCAGTCATAGACCCTATTTAAGCCAAATGATAAATGACAGCAACTAAACAAATTCTTATCAGATTTTGTTTATCTCAAAGGTAGGTTAATACTGGCCTTTCCATACTAATTAAGGCACCCAATTTAAGCAAGTTTCTTAAGCTTCTCTAGAAAGAAAGGACCATACAGGGCAAACTTACTTAAATTGCTGTCTATGATTTAGTGATCAATCATGTCTACTTAATTAGTAAGTCAAATCTATCCTAAAATTTCATATGTATTTGTGAAAGGCTTATTTACATTAATGTTTGTCATTTAATATGGGATTGGACAAATGTGTGGGTATGTTGGGATGTATGTTTAAGTGAACATATATGTGTATTGCATTACAAAACATCCCTATGTTCTAAATTAAAACAGCATCTTGTAATTTCAAAGGTCAAACAACACTAGATATTAAGTGACAGTGCTTTACTAAGCTAGAAAGATGGGAGTAGCAATGGAAAGCTCTTCCAGAATGAAACAGAGAAACTGGCCAGGAATTAAGCAAGGTAGAAATAAATATATACAGGATAGTAACGATGGTTGAAATTAAATAAATATTCCAAAATTACCTCCGCAAATGGTCCTGATTTCAGATGTTGATTCAAATTGTATTTGCACTTTCAATGGACAGAAAATTCTTCTGTTATATAAGCTTTTCTAGAACAAGGAAAATGCAAAAGGATATTTTCTTGTGTTTTTACAAGCCTAGCCATCTATTATACCATACTAACAATACTTAAAATAGAAATCAGAAATCAGCTTCACTGGGTCATTTACTAAGGTATTCTCAGGTCCAACACACCTTTCAATGTTTTTGTGTTGAAACTGCGCTTCTTTTTTTTTTTTCTTAGAGTATACCAAATGTTATTTTTCTGAATGAGATTAGTAGATATGACAATTTTTTTCAAAACCTTAATGTAAAAATTATCTATTTAGATGTGACATATATATATATATATATATATACATACATATACATATACTTATACCTCAGTTATACATATGTATTCACATTATAGCTTCTGAAAACAACACTTCTCCTTTGAAGGGGAACTGGAAGGCAGGAGGGAGGATAAGAAACTTCACCTTGTTTTGCTTCTTTTTCTTGTCACCATCATCTCAGCAACAGTTTTTCACCTCATCAGAAAGTTAATTCAAATTCCAATATGTCTATTTTATTTTCCCAGCATTCTGAACAGTTTCAATTGTACCTCTTCAGATATATACCAAGAAGAGATAGCCAGTATCCCCTCCTCAGAGTTCCAGCTCTTAAGGGGGTCTTTCTCAGACCCCTGAGATTTTCCAGAATAGATTCTGACTGGATATGTGGGTTGATTCCTCACCTCATTAACTCAGGATCCTTGGCTTCTTTGGCAGAAAAGAATTTCAGCACAGGCCAGGGGAAATGGGAGATGCACATTCAAGGGAGAACACAGGCCATCTCAAGAGGGAGAAAGCTACTTTGTAGTCTTTACAGTTCTTTTTGATAGGAGACCCTCCTGAAGGAGTGGGTAGTGGTGCACAGCAGGGATACAGTCCTGTTTTGTTTTGGGGTTTTTGTTTGTTTGTTTTTCTCTTATTAGAATTTTCCAGTTTCTGACATCTGGTCTGTGGGTGGCTGGGTGTCACCTGGGTTTGACCAAGTGTCAGACCTTCCTTTTGGATACTTTGTCTACCAAATATCAGAGATACTTTTTAGAGGAGTTAGACCATTAGTATTAAGGGCCAAGGCCCTTGGGGGATGTTCTCCTAAGAAAAAACAGACCCTATAAGATGAAGACAAGGATCATTATAACGTTTTTTACATTTAAAGCTACAGTCTTCCTTTTTTCCCGTTGTTTTTCTCCTTTCTACCTATTTTATTTCTTCTATTCTACTTCAGGTTCATATATACACAGCTGATGCATTAATCTTAAACAAAATGCTCTGAAATTGAACTTGTAAAATAGGAAATGAAAAAGAGAAGAAATGAAAGAGGAAAAAGTGGAAGGAGAGGAAGAAGAGTTAAGAAAGAAACAAAGAAATGATTACAATGATATGGGTGTGCTTAAAGAGAGTGAGATGGTTAAGTTAAATATATATATATACATATATATGTATATATATATATATATATATATATTTTTTTTTTTTTTTTTTTTTTTGCGGTACTGGGCATTGAACTCAGGGGCATTCTACCTCTGAGCTATACCCCCAGCCCTATTTTTTATTCTTTATTTTGAAACCGAGTCTCAATAAGCTGCGGAGTGCCTCACTAGGTAGCTGAGACTGGCCGCGAACCGGGATCCTCCGGTCTCAGCCTCCTGAATGCTGGGATTACAAGCATGTGCCACCACGCCCGGCTATATGTGTGTGTGTATATATATATAATTAATCACTTTACAATATAAGAAAAAAATAAAATTCTTTTAGTAGAATCCCAAACTTTTGGTAAGGTCAATGTCCACGCCCAGTGAAAAATCCTAGAAAAAAACATAAGAATAAAGCATCATTATTGAATGAATAATTTTTCATGGTAATAACCAACTTTATATGAGCAAAGAAGCCTATGTATCATTCCCATAGGCTCAAGGGAATGACAATCTTATGCACTTTTTTCATTACTGTTTATTTTCCTGAAGTTGACTGGTACAATGAAATTAGAAAACTAAATTAAAATTTTAAATACTGGAAAGAAAGAAAATATTTACATTATTTGATAATGTTATAAATATTTGCCTGGAAAAACTTGTAGAACTTTTATATCTCCAAAAAGAAAATCAAATCTCCCAAATGTGTTAATTCTCCTCCAAATTAAATTTATAAGTACAAAGTCACTCAAATAGAATGTCAATTATGTTTTTATAACTTAACCAAAAATTCCTAAAATAATTCTGAATTCATTTTGAGAGGATAAATCAATAATTATTATAAATTTGAAAGTATGATAATAATGATATTACCTTCACTGTCCATAAATTTTAAAGCTTCAATTCTTCAAACATTCTTTAGGAGAATGAAAGGTCATTAGAACATTTTAGAACAATAATTTTTTATGATAAAAGTGGCTCTTCAAATCAGTGACAAAGTAATGATGTTTTTAATTAACTGTATAGGAAACTAAAAATTTTTAAAAATCAAAATTACATGGCAGTCTCATGATATATTAGTTAACATTAGCATATTAATATTAACATATTATTATATTAAGATTAATTTTAGATGAGTAAAAAATCAGACATTTAACTATTCCAAATAATTTTTAATCAATGCATTATTCTATGAATTTGTAAATAAAATATTATAAAATAAAATTGATGGGTAAAAAGCAGAATGAGATTAGAATATGTATAAGAAAAAATAAATATATAAAACATCAGTTATGAAAAGACCTATTTTATTTCTAAATGTACAAAAGACATAAAGAAGCAATTCTCACCAGAAAGAGAGCAAAATTAATGTAGTATAGAGAAACTACATAATGTTATGTCACAAAATAACTCCAAAATTGCAAAGATTCAAGCAATAAAGATTTCTTGCTCATATTACATGTAATAGCTTAAAGCCAAAGGAAACTTATTTCTTGCTTGAATTAAAGAGCAGCTGGGGGACTGCCATGTATCCTCTCCATTCAATGGACTGACTCTTAAGTCTTCTGCCTAGAAATGGCACGTTCATGTCTGCTCATTTTATTGGTCAAAGCAAGTCACATAGCCACCTACATACATTTCCATCTTTTCTTTCTTTTTTAGCCATTTCTGAGTAATTGGAATAATATTTAGAAATGACTCCCCATTTTCTTTTTCAGAAAGAGATAAAACAATTATATTTTTCTCTTTATTTTGATAAATTTAATTATAGAAGTAGAAGCACAAGAAAAGAAAAAGAAGATATTTTACCACCATCCAAAGTAGGTGAAAATAATTTAACTGAGATGAGCCAAAAATAGTTCCCAAAGTTAGAAGTTCCTATAGAATAAAGGATTAGCCAGGCGTGGTGGTGCACGCTTGTAATCCCAGCATTCGGGAGGCTGAGACCGGAGGATCCGGGTTCGCGGCCAGCCTCAGCTACCTAGTGAGGCACTCCGCAACTTAGTGAGAATTGGTTTCAAAATGAAGAATAAAAAAAATAGGGTTGGGGATATAGCTTGGAGGTAGAATGCCCCTGAGTTCAATCCCCATTACCTCAAAAAAAAATGATTTGTTAAATCTGAATATATAAATCTATATTTAATGTTCCTTAAGATAAAGTACAGAATATATTTACAAAATCATAAATATTAGAAAGAAAAATTCTGCTTGATTACAAATTATATTTCTTATCAAATTTCTCATAAAATATTATGATTACTTAATGTATCATTAATAAGGTTACAGTTGTAACAGTGTTGGGGGCTCTTTTCCTTGATTCAAAAAAATAAATTGAATCGAGAATTAAAACTAATAGCTTGGTTGCAGCATTAACAAAAACTTTATTGCAAAGCCAGTAGGAAATAGAAAGGGAAGAGAAGAAAAGCAATGTGTCTGGAAGACACGCTGGAGAGCCCCTAAGTGGAACTCTGCCAACCCCTCAGACCCCAGTCTTTAAATACAGTTTTCATATTGGCATGTTCTTGTTAGCATTATCAAAACAATGGGCTAGTAGCTTATTTCTTAACCAGATCGTACCTCCTTATCTCCAGACAGTATGCTTACTAAGTGCGAGCTCAATAATCTATCTTGCTTTCACCTCTATTATCTTGGGCTGTACTGGTTGCTCATCAACTATGGATGCTTTGAAGCAGCACATAGAGTTTACCTTTCTGAGTACCAAAGAATAGGAGGGAAAAAGAGGCACAAATTACAGCCAGTGTAGCTGTGGGTGATCTCTAAGATATCTAAGAGCAAAGCTTATGACCCTTACTATCTTTATATCACCAGGGAGAGTCACTGGGATATTAGGGTTTTCAATAGTCTCTACATATTTTTAAGGCTAAGGACTTTACTACGGGTAAACATTAGGACAAAAGGCAGAGGAGAAGGGAGCTCTACAGTGTAACAGCTGCCACTCTTCCTAGACTGAGTGCCTGTGCAGCACCAAGACTATGACTGCTTTTTTTTTTTTTTAATCTGAATGTGCCAAAATTTTTCTTTTTTTATATATTCTTTATTTTTTATATTAATTGGTGCATTGTAATCATACATCTTTGTTAGGTACAAGCTGATAAAGGCATATATGCACACATTTCTCATTTAACCCCTTCCCCTATTCCCACTCCACTCCCTCGCCCTCCCTCCTTCTCCAGATCAGTTTAGTGATTGACTTTGATATATTTGTGAAAGTACATCATGTGCATTAGGGTGCCTCCCTCCCCCATTGTCCATCCCCTTCAGTTAAGTCAACTTCTTTGCTTTTCAGGGTTTCTCCATTTTCATCGGGAGTCCCTTTTATGCCCCATCTTCTCCCTAGAATTCACATATTATGGAGAACATACACTTTTTTACTCTTTGTAACTGACTAATCTCACTTAACATAATGTTTTCCAGTTGCATCCATTTCCTTGCAAAGAACATGATTTTGTTCTTCTTTATGGCTGAGTAAAATTCCACTGTGTACATATCCCATAGTTTTGTAATTCATTCATCTGTCAATGGACATGTTGTCTGTTTCCATAGTTTAGCAATTGTGAATTGTGCAGCTATAAACATAGATACACATGCGTCAGTCTGATAGTTTGGTTTCCATTCTTTTGGGTAGATACCCAGAAGTGGTATTGCTGGATTATATGGTAGGTTCATTCACATTTGTCTGAGGATCCTCCATACTGTTTTCCAAAGTGGTTGCACTAATTTGCAATCCCACCAACAATGTATTAGAGTTCCCACTTCTCCACACCCTCGCCAGCATTTGTTGTTGTTCGTGTTTTTTATGATTGCCATTCTGATTGGAGTTAGGTGAAATCTCAAGATAGTTTTGATTTGCATCTCTCTGATTGCTAATGATGTAGAACATTTCCTCATACATTTATTGGCCATTTGTATTTCTTCTTTTGTGAGGTGTCTATTTAGATCCTTTGCCCATTTTTTGATTGGGTTATTTGTTTTCTTAGCTGTGAGTTTCTTGAGTTCTCTCTCTTTTTTTTTTAACATTTTGGAAATTAATAGTGGAGTATTTTTAATACCAGCACAAATAAGTTTTACCTTATAAAGAGTCTGCATCTTTTGAATCTCTTCTTTAAAATGTTGAAGGAGGAGATAACCCTCATCTAATAAAGTCTCTTGTCTTACCCAGGCAGAGTGACAGACATCTATAATCCCAGTACTTGGGAGACTAAGACAGGAGGATCCTAAGTTCACAGCCAGTCTCAGCAACATAGGCCCTACACAACTTAGTGAGACCCTGTTTCAAAATAAAAAAAAAATAGGGCTGGGTGTATATCTGAGGTAGAATGCCTCTGGGCTCAATCCCTAGTACCTTAAAAAATAAAGTTTTCCGTCTTTAGTACCCACATAATTTTGTAATAGTTCACATCCTTGAGGGCTGATTCAGTGTAAGTTAGATTATGTTATGACACCAAATAACCCTCATTTCTCAGTAACTCTTTGCCGTGTACTGAACATTTTACTAACATGCCAACAGGTAAAATTCTGTCTGTGTAGCAGAAGAAAATAATTTGAAAGTTTGATTTTTTTTTTTTTTTGCAGTACTGGGGATTGAACTTAGAAGCACTTTATCATTCCCAGCCCTTTTGTATTATTGAGAAAAGGTCTCACTAAGTTGCAAGACTGCCTTGAACATGATATCTTCTTGCCTCAGTCTCCCCAATATCTGGGAATAGGCATGCACCACAACGCCTGGCTAAGACTTGATCTTTGACAATTAAATATTTCCACCTAAACTTGATATGTTATTATGTGACATAATTTTAGCTTAAATCTCACTGGCCACAGAAAATCATATAACCTCATCTCTCTTAGTTAAGTGAGTAAGTACTATTTATCTTTTTGCCCCAAAGTGGAAAATCTAGTATTACCAAGCAGTATGAATCATTATCACAGGGATGCATTGAAAATATATTAATATAATTCATCTAAAAGAGAAAATCACTAATGTTGCTTATAGCAGTTAACATATCTCATACATACACATACACACACAATCACACACACAATCACACACACAATCACACACACACACACACACACACACACACACACACACACACTCCATAAACCTCTGTAAATTACCTATGAATTTGCCAGTGTAGTACCTTAGTTAGCTAAACTAAATGATAAAGAAACAAAATGTATGAGTTTTTTATTAGATTAATAAGGCGCAGAAAATATCTTTAATTCTAAGTAAGAATCATCTAAAGGAAGAGGACTGGAAAGTTTATTTTTGTTGTAGTTTTTTTTTGTTGTTTTTTAATGGATTATCAACCCTGTATGATGGATGATGTTTCATTTGCATTTGAAAGCACAGGATTCTCACTTTCTTTTTCAAAACCATTAATATAACCAATTGGAAAGAAAAATCTCTATGCAAGGCACCCATATGCAGAGCATTTCCATGAGTTCCTTCTAATCACAGAAGTCTATAGTGCACTGCATCATTCACTTGTCTGCTCCAAACCCATGAC
>PVLC010033143.1:0-17716 GCA_004027655.1 Graphiurus murinus | reverse complement strand
GCGGTACTGGGGATTGAACTCAGGGGCATTCTACCTCTGAGCTATACCCCCAGCCCTATTTTTTATTCTTTATTTTGAAACCGAGTCTCACTAAGTTGCGGAGTGCCTCACTAGGTAGCTGAGGCTGGCCGCGAACCCGGATCCTCCAGTCTCAGCCTCCCGAATGCTGGGATTACAAGCGTGCGCCACCACGCCCGGCCTATTATATTTTTATAACAACTTTTGGAACCAATTATTTGGATTTGTCAGAATTTCATGAATCTACAGATCAATTTGGTGCTAACATTATTAAATATTGAGTAATTTGACCCAGGAACTCAGCATTACCTCTATATAATTAGGTCCTTAATTTCTCTCAATTATTTATTATAGTTTTCAATATAGAGATATTGACATATTTTGCTGCATTTATATTTAAATATATTTATCTTTTTTATTTTTTCCTTTTGTTTTTCTTTTTCTCTCTTTTTTGCTACTGCAAATGAAATCTTGTAAAAATTTAGTTCTAGTAGAATATTTTTGCATGTCCATTGTAATACATAGACAATCATGTCTTTTGCAAATAAAGAATTACTTCCTCTTTTCAAATACAAATGCTGTTTTATTCTTTTTCTTCTCTTGTTACAAAGGCTAGAATTTCCAGTAAAATGCTAAATAGAAGTGATAAGAACACATTTCTTTTCTTAGGAAGGTCAGCACTCATTCATTCATTCATTCATTCATTCATTCATTCTTCTACCATTAAGGATGATGTTAGCTGTAGGTTTTTCACAGAGGCCACTAGGGATTGAAGAAGTTCTCTTCTATTTCCAGTTCCATTCATTTTGCTGCAAATGACAGGGTTACATTATTCTTTATGTCAGAATAATACCACATTATGTGTATATAACACATTTTTATTTATTTGTTGATTGGCACCTTGCCTGATTCCACACCTTAGCTATTGTGAATTGTGCCGCAATAAACGTGGGTTTGCAGGTGTCTCTTTGGCATGCTGATTTCATTTGTTTTGGATATACACCCAGAAGTAAGATAACTGGACAATATGATAGATCTATTTGTAATTTTTGAGGAACCTCTATACTGTTTTCCATATGGTTGTACTAATTTGCATCCCCATATTTTCAATTCACCAACATTTTCAATTTTCTCCACATATACACCAACATTTATTATTTTTGTTGTTGTTGTTGTTGTTGTTGTTCTTCTTCTTCTTCTTCTTCTTCTTCTTCTTCTTCTTCTTCTTCTTCTCCTTCTTCTTCTTCTTCTTAATAATAATAATAATAATAATAATAATAATAATAATAGCAATTGTATCTGGGATGAGGTGGTATCTCATTGTAGTTTTTATTCGTATTTTCCTGGTGGCTAATGATTGAGCATCTTTTCATATATGTGTTAGGTATTTGGGTTTATTCTTTTGAGAAGTATCCAGTCAGATCATTTGCCAATTGAATTACTTGGGGGTTTTGTTGTTGTTACGGTTTTTTAATTCCTTCACTTAAGATGCTACTCTGCTCTCTGTTCAGTTGCTTTGATTCAGATGAGAAATTTGCTGTCATCTATGACTTTATTTCTTTGTATGTAAGGTTTCTCCCACACTCCCAACCCTGGGTTGTTATTATGATATTCTTTTTAGTTGGGCATGGTGGTGCACGCCTGTAATCTCAGTATTTGGGAGGCTGAGACAGGAAGATTGCAGGTTTGAAGCTAGCTTCAGAAACTTAGTAAGACTGTCAGCAAGTTAGCAAGACTCCGTTTCCAAATAAAACATAAAATAGGACTGGGCTAGGGATATAGCTTGGAAGTAGAATGTCCCTGGGCTCAATAACCACCAAAAACAAAACAAAAACAAAAAAACTAAGATTTTCTTTTACATTGGTTTCTAAAGCAATTTGATTATAATGTGTTTCGATGTAAAGTTCATGTTTGCTGTACTTGGGGTTTATTGAACATCTTATGTTTGTGGATCTATAGTTTTTATCAAATTTAGAAACACTTTGACCATCATTTCTTCAAATATTCTTTCTTCCTTCTTCCTCCAGGGACTCCAATTACATGAGTATTAGATTTCTTGAAATTATCCCACAGTTCATTTTATAAGATTTTTTCTTCTCTATATGTTTCATTTTAGATAGTGTTCATTGCTATACCTTTTGTTTACTAATATTTTCTTCCATAAATACATTTTAATCCCATATATTCACTGTTAATCTCATCTAGGAAGGTTTTTTATTTCAGAATTCATCGTTTTCATCTGTAAAAGTATTATTTGGATCTTTTTAATATCTCCCACATCTCTACTTAACTTTTTGAACATATGGAAATAAGTTATAAGAACGATTTTAATACCCTTTTCTGCTAGTCTAACATCTGTGTCTGCTCTGGGTTGGTTTCAATTGATTAATTTTTTTCCTCATTATGAATCATATTTTTTTCTGCTCCTTTGAATGCCTATTGGGTTTTGATTAGATTCCAGACATTGTGAAGTACCTTGTTGGGTCCTGACTGGATATTTATGCATTCACATAAATATTCTTCGTCTTCCTTTCTGAGACCAAGTTCAGCAACTGGAAACACATTGATCCTCTTTAGTCTTGCTTTTAAGATTTATTAGGCAGCACCAGAGAAGCATTTAGTGTAGAAATAATTTTTCCTGCTCTCATTGTTATTACTTCATCTTGGATAGATGCAGAAGTCCTTTTGGTATTTTTATCTTAGAAAAACTGTTGAAAGCCTAAAAAAGTTGTAGCACCTAAGATACCAGCATTTAGGAGGTAATCCTGTCTACTCAGCATTTCACAGCAATCCTTTCAGTTATCTGGAGAATCTTACTGATAATATGCAATTTAAATAAATAAATGTACCTATAAATATGTCCTTTGTTCTGAAATATGTTCTTTATTTAATAAGTAGATATACCTATAAATTGTAATCCATATTTTCATTCTTTTATAAGATTTTGCCTTCTTCTTTTTCTTAGTTTACATACAAACATTTACATATAAGATACATGCAAATGTGTGTGTGTGTATGTTCATGTGCATATGTGCATGGGTGTTTTCAGGTTTGAAGTTTATCTGGTCTGTGATGCTGGCCTTAAGCAATATTTCATGTGATAATATTTTGAGTGAGCCTCTGTTCATATGTTTCAGTTTCCACTGCTGTGTAACAAATTACTTTAAGACTGAGTGATTTTTAAGAAAATATTTTATATGTGCATGGATTATGAAAGTCAGGAATTCACACAGAGCACAGAGGTGTTGACTTATCTTCATGCTATCCAACACCTAGCCTGGGAAGTATTAATGGCTAGAGGCTGGAAATCATCTCGAGATATCTATACCACAGATACATATTCACTCCAACTACATATTTAGTAATTTACGCTGGCCACCATTTGCAATTTTGTATGAAGGAATCCACCAGGGCATCTACATATGGTTTCTTCCTGTGGCCTGTTAGAACTGATAAGCAAATTCTGCAAAATGACAGGATACAAAAATCAGTAGCATTTCTATATGCCAATAGCAAACTATCTGAAAGAGAAATAAAAAAGAATCCTATTTACAATAGCTACAGAAATAATAAAATACCTAGGAATAAATTTAGCCAAAGGTATGAGAGATCTCTACAATGAAAACTATTAAACACTGAAGAAAGGAATCTAAGAAAGCACTAAAAATAAGGAAAGACATTCCATGATCATAATTAGAAGAATTAATAATGTTAATATGTCCATACTACCCAAAGTGATCTATAAATTCAATGCAATCCTTATCAAAACGCCACTGACATTCTTCACAGAAATAGAAAAAAAATCCTAAAATGTATATGAAACCACAGAAGACCCTGAATAGCCAAAACAACCCTGTGGAAAAAGAACAAAGATGGAAACATCATATTATCTGACTTCAAAAATTACTGTAAAGATATAGTAACCAAAATAATACTGGCAGGAAACAGTACTGATGTGAAAACAGACACACAGACCAATAGAATCAAAGACCTAGAAATGAATCTATATATTTACAGCAAACTGATTTTTGACAAAAGCATCATGGATGTATGTTGGAGAAAGGACAGTCTCTTCAATAAATAGTGCTGGGTAAATTGGATCTACATATGCAGAAGAATGGAATTAGAACTTTCATCATGTACAAAAACCAATTCAAAATGAGTTGTAGACTTAAATGTAATACCAGGAACTATGAAAGTATTATAAGAAAACTGGTGAAACACTTAAAGACGTTGATCTAGGCAAAAGATTTTTGGATAAGACTCTAAAACCATGAGCAACAAAAGCAAAAATAAACAACTGGGATTGTATCAAACTGAAAAGCAAAGGACAACAGAGTGAAGAAACACCCACAGAGTAGGAAAACATTTTTTCAAACTATCTGACAAGAGATTAATATCTAGAATATAAAAGGCACTCAACTCAATAGCACAAAAGCCAAACAAAAACAACAAAAAACATCCAAATAATATGATTTTTAAGTGGCCAAATGGTCTGAATAGACATTTCCCAAAAGGTGGTCTACAAATGTTCAGAAGATATGTGAAAAATTGCCTAATGTCACTAATCATCAGGGAAATGCAAATCGAAATCATAAAAAATAAAAAAAGAGATATCATCTCACCACAGAATTGCTATTATCAGAAAGACAGAAAAAATTTGCTAGCAAGGATGAGGAGAAAGGAGAACTCATATCCTATTAGTGGGGATGTAAATCAGAATAGCCATTACAAAATATAGTAAGGAGTTTCCTTAAAAAACTAAAAATAAGCCGGGTGTGGTGGCGCATGTTTGTAATCCCAGTATTCGGGAGGCTGAGACCGGAGGATCCGGGTTTGCGGCCAGCCTCAGCTACCTAGTGAGGCACTCCGCAACTTAGTGAGACTCGGTTTCAAAATAAAGAATAAAAAATAGGGCTGGGGGTATAGCTCGGAGGTAGAATGCCCCTAAGTTGAATCCCCAGTACCGCAAAAAAAAAAACTAAAAATAGAAATACATGACTCAACAACCCCACTCATGGTCATATATCCAAAGGAGAAGAAATCAATATGTAGATGAGATATTGGCACTCTCATGTTGGTGGCAGTGCTGTTCATCATAGCCAAGATAGGGAATCAAGCCAAGTGTTCATCAGTGGATGGATAGACAAAAATACGCAGTCTACATACACCGTGAAATATTATTCAATGATAAAAAAGAGTGAAATCCTGTCGTTTGTGGCAACATGAATGGAATCAGAGGACATTATGTTTAGTGAAACAAGCCAGGCCCCAAAACACAAATACTGCGTTTTCTCATTTGTTTGTTGAGGCCAAGCAAGTTGATCTCAAAGATGTAGAATAGTGATCCCCAGAGATTAGGAAGGGTAGACAGGGAGGGGAATATAAAGAGAGATTGATTAATGGGTACAAAATTATGGGTACATAAAAGGAGTAAGTTGAGGGTTCTATAGCAAGGTAGGGTAACTGAAGCAAGCAATAATTTGTGGAATATTCCAAATATCTTGAAGAAAAGATTTTCAACGGCACCCCAAAGAAACCACAAATGGATATGTTAATAACTTTTATTTGATTATTATGCATTGTATATATGTATATATATATATATGTTAAGATATCACGTTCTATCCCCTAAATACGTACAATTATTATGTCAGTTAAAAATGAAAATAATCCTGCTAAGTGAAAGAAGTCAGATCAAAAAAAAAATTAAAAAACAATAAGAAGGAATGCAGAGTTAATTTTGGGAATGATAAATATGTTCATTATCTTGTTGAGGCTATGGTTTCACAAGTATGTACATATATCAAAACCTACCGAACTATACACATTAAGTATGTGCAATTTATTATATATAGCACTAATTTAAAATTATAGCATCAAAAAGTTAAAAAATACATAATTTGCACCACTCTGTGGTCTTTGTAAAAACAAATAACTTGAACCTGAAAACTTGAAGCCTGTGAAACTTTTTATTCTTTCTATGAGCTGAAGAAAGATAAACTCTTGGTGTGTGGATACCGCTAGGAACAGAGATGGGACTCAATTGTTAGGCATGTGGAGTTAATTACTACTCTTTCCCCCCTTCCATCATTTGATTTAGATGAGGGCTAAAGAGTGTCTTGGAAATAAAAACTAGAGCCCGCTCCACGGTAGGTAAGAGATAATCAGAGATACCCAATGCACTGTGGGATTCCCACCAGAGTGAGATGCAGAGATGGGTGGTGGGGCCGGTGAGGGGAGGCTGTCGCTACGAGCCAGACATTAACTTCAGAACCAAAGGAAGGAGGGGAATTGCTGACTCCAGATGCAACTTGCAGCTGTCATGGGAAGCCAGCCCAGCCCAGCCACCATGGTGCCGTGTGTGCCCTCAAGGAGAAAAGGGGCAGTGTATGTGAACTGAAAGGACTGATTCACAGGACTTGGTAACCCTTTGGGATCTGAGCCACCCAGCTGGGACATGCTGAGGGTCTGAATTGCAGCACCCTCCCCACTGAGTGGAACAGTTCAGCCCCTCACAGACTACGGAGCTGCTGTGGCACTATAGTACTGAAGGCATCCTCTGACTTCTGTGAATCTCCAGCAGGGCTACCCCAGGTTGAAGCAAAGAGAATTCAGCCCAGCCCAATGAGATGGATGGCGATGGCTTCTGCTGCAGAGCAATGAAAGGGCTTCAGGATGAGAAGAGAGCCATGTCAATGAGCTCGAACAAGGAGTCCAAGTAATAATCCTGCGCTCAGCGCTGCCTCCCACCACCAAAGCCCTCACTGGAGAAAAATGCAGACACAAGTAATAGTTCCTTCTTTCTTCCACAAAAGTATTATTGCCCAGAGGGTCCCAGAGGTGATCTGCTTCGTGGTGTCATTGACAGACTTACAGCTCTGCAGTATTAAGGACCTGAGACTGTGCAACAAGAAGCCATGTGCAACAATCAGGCAAGGCTCTGCTCTCCCCAGCAGTTCAGTAGTGCTGGCCAGGCTGGCTTAACAGCAAGGGATGACCAGGACCAATTCTTGATGCATTTAAGGCAAGCTCAGAAGAATACTCAGAAACCTGGAGGCAGGAAACTGCAGACCTATTCATGCACCTTAGATATGAATACATGGTGAGTATCAAAGTTTAAGTTTCAGTGTTAATGTGATACATTTTTACTCACTGGCTAGGGAACCATAGGAACAAACCTAAATTAGTACCTCAGTGAATAATAGGAGTATATTTTCCTCTTACAGGAAAAAGAGGAAAATAGAAGTAAACAAACAAACAGCAATAACAACACAAACCCCTCTCAATATGGTTGGCCATATTGTGCCATGCATGCCTGGAAATCAGTTTCAGATTGATCCCCTACAGTGACAATTCTGCAAAATGATAATGTGCTCTAGACCAAGTATAGAATAAACTTCTCAAGCATTTCAATATGAGTTTGCTTTAAAATGTTTTTCTATCGGGTCCTCAATATTTAAATGAAGCTATGGCTTCCAGCTAGCAAAACTCTGTAGTAAATAGGTATTAGTGACAGAAAGAGCCCTGCCTTTCTGAATAAAGGTAAAAAAGAAATGGAATGAAGCTTGACCAGAAAAGACATGTAGACAGCAGGAGAAATACCTGATGGAAAGGCCTGAAGTCCTGGAGTTGTTGTGTAAGTGACACAAACTCCATGCTAGTCTGGAGCACCTGTCTCTCAGGAGCAAAAGCATCTCCTGTAGCCTGACAGTTCAAAGAAATGCAAGCAATAAAAACTGGCTCTTGGATGCACTGATCTTGTGCTCATTCTTTTATCCCCAGGCTAAATATTTTTGAATATCCATTTGATGTGCAAACTAATGAAGGTGGAATCCATTCTGTCCATAAACAAATGATTTTGTTAAGAATTCAAGTCAGACCTGGCTGAATCTCTATTGCTGATTGCTGACGTATTTTAACCAGGATATATATTCTTACATGTTCCACTTGAGCAAAGTTTCTTTCTTTTAGCAAGAGATGCCAGATTTGGATGGTGTCTGTTTAATCCAGCCAAGAGAACATATTTCCTCCTGAAACATGGCCTTGACAGCGAGGCAAAGTGTGATTAAGTTGTGTCACAAATAGGTGCAGCTCAATCCATCTGGCAAGGGGGAGTCTATGCTGCCTAATTAAGAAATCTAATGATCTGGTCTGATCAAACATCCCTTTACAGCTTTGATCAGTGACATTATCCAATTAGATTTCTGCAAATGGGTATGAGCTGGTGCCCTAACAAAACCATCAAGCTAGGGCTAGAGACCTGGGAAAGAGGAACTTTGTACACATTTAGGTCAGTAACACATATGTAGCAAAAGAAGGCTGCATAACTTTCTGAAGATTCTTGGCCAGTAACTTGCAAAACACTGATCTGATTTGCTTGGAAATTTTTTAAATAATTGGCTCCTGCTGGCTGAGGCCCCATGCCAACACCACATGGTAATTCATTTGTGACATTCCTAGAAGAGAGAATCTGCTGGAAGAGCTGCAGTAATATGTTTGGGGAATAATCATTCCATCCTCCGAATAGGATGCATGAAAGGAAGCAAACAGTGGGAGGCCAGCAGAGAGGCCTCTGAGTTTCCAGGGGAAAGATTCTCAATTTAAATGGAAATTGTCTGACCCTTCCTTCCAATCTCCCTTTCCAGGTTCCAAGTAAGACACTGGCTGGGATTGTTTCAACATCATGTACATGATCCCAGAGATGGTCATTTAGGTCTCTTGGACTGGCTGCTTATTGGCTGAAGCTCCGGATTCTATGATGGTACTTTTGCAAAGAATCCACATGAATCATCAGTTTCTGGGCTTTTGCAGATTTTGATTGATTTAAAAAATATGTGCAATCTTAGCAGGACATGGTAGTGCATGCCTCTGATTCTAGTACTTAGGAAGCTGAGAAGAAGCATCGTAGTGAGACCCTGTTTCAAAACAAAAATAAATAAATAAATAGTTATGGTGTGAGTTGGAGGTAGAATGCTCTTGGATTCAATCTCCAGCTCAGAGAGAAGAAGAAGAAGAAGAAGAAGAAGAAGAAGAAGAAGAAGAAGAAGAAGAAGAAGAAGAAAAGGAAAAAAAGAAAGAAAGAAAGACACTTTTAGGAATAAAGTAACATGGTAGCAAGGTAATCCAACTCCTTCAGAAATATTAAGTGCTAAAGTAAGGCAACTCAAAGAGAACATAAAAGGTACCAAGATCATGAGAAAGTAAATAGTGAAGCTAGGCTTGGCAGGAAAAAAGGAAGGAAGGATGGAAGGAAGGAAGGAAGGAAGGAAGGAAGGAAGGAAGGAAGGAAGGAAGGAAAGAAGGGGCAAGTTTCAAAGAAAGAGGTATGAAGAAAGGCAATGTCAGAATTTCTGAGCATCAGGAGCATACAAAAATAGCTCCATCCTGTATTCATCAGGTAGCCACCAATCACAAGCAGAGATGGCATTGTTTAGTAAAGACTGTGCCAGGAAAGCCATCAAGGGCACAGTAGAAACATCTGGGACTGAACACAGGACTGGATGCTCCATGGTGAAAACAAGGCATTCATACCAGTTTCTCTTAACAGCCCACTATTGCATGTTCATTTCCAAATCCCCTCTTAGTTTTCTCATCTATAGGAATGCAGAAAGATGCATCAGTATGCACTGACCTAGAGATAAGAATAGTAAAGTGAAATCTCAAATCTAGGAAATGTCAACAAAAAGAGCCTACTCTGACAAAATCCTCAGTGTCTCTATGAGTGGACCATTAACTCCAAGTATCCTGGAAGATAAATACAAGGAGAATACAAGTGATGGTGAATGGGAAGCTGGCCAAGGTTGGAAATAGTTGAGGACTGAATGGACAGACCAGGACTAGTCAGGACCCAGTTGTAAGGGGACACAGTGCACCCAGTGCCAGTGGCTTCCAGGCAGGAATTCTTCTAGGCAGAATTCCCGGGGATGTAGTCAATAGTGATATGGATTCTGTTTGAGTTAGAACAGATGTTTGAGTACCAAGTAGAACCCAGAAACCAAGGGCAAAGGAGTCCCAAAAAACTAGCAGCCCAAGATTAGTAACTGGAATTACTGACCTGGGATCAGAGCCAGGCCCCAAGACAAAGATCCCAGGAGAAAACTGACTCCATGAACATGAAAGGAAGACACAGGGCTGGTTGCTTATCTAGCACCTGGGGCTCTGATAATTCCTTTCTGAACCTAGGTGGTCTGACATGCAAAATGGAATTAGGAAACAGATTTATACCAGACCTTCCTTGCCTCTCTTCAGAGAAAGGGAATTTCAATAAAACATGCAGCCTGATTCTCATTGGCTCACAAGTAGAAGCCTGAATGCACAGGGAGCAGATTATTATTCTGGCAGATGACTATGCTGAGTCAGGCAAGGAAGCTAATAAGAATCTGCACATCAGGAGTCTTCAAATTCCCTCAATTTGGAGACAGCTTCTTAGAGAGATAAAGTTGAAAGAGATTCATATACAGGACCTGTGGTTTAATAGACACTTTTTTATTTATTTATGAATGCTATTGCATGAAAAGTATTACAAAAGTATGCAAATCAGATTATGTTCTTTTATATACTTAATGGATAAAAATATAGTGACATGAAATCCATTCTGTCCCAGAAAGTCCAAGAGATATGGAGACAATACCAACCAACTATCAGGAAAAAGCTATCTTGCAATATCATTAATTAAGCAAAGAATAAATATTTATTGACTGCTATGATCAGTAAATATCGTGCCACGATCTGTAGGAGATTTGCAAATAGGTAAGATGTGGTTCCTGCACTCAGGGACTTCTAAGTCAGTGGTGGGGGAGCTAACATATATTAAGCACTGCAGGCTCTGCTCATGCCCCTTGGACTTTCTGTACTCAGGCTGGAATCAGAGAAGGCCACTCTGCTCACATGCATGGCAGGCCCAAAGTGCTGAGGAATAACTCCCCAGAAGCAGTCCTCAGCCAACGACTCTCAAGAGCTGATATATAAATATCCCAACTCCTTTGCCCCTCAGGTGGGATAATTTAGAGTCATGTGTCTTGTACTGCTTCCAAGAATGTCCTCGTGGGATTAAGATCCGGTCAACCCCCGTGGTAGTAGCTTAATAACTCAGCCTTTATTGTCTGCTTTCCCTTCTCCAAGCACTACTGGTATCCCCCGCACTTCCCAAGAAAATGACTTTCACTTGAATCTTTATTTCAAGAGGAGGAGGAGGAAGAGGAGGAGGAGGAGGAGGAGGAGGAGGAGGAGGAGGAGGAGGAGGAAGAGCTGCTTTTAGGGGAATGCAAACCAAGACAAGCACCTACTCTACTATGTACCCTACTAAGTCATATATATTTGTCATCTCATTTAGTCCCTTTAACAACTGGATTTTTTAAAAAACCCATTATTTCATCATACCACTTTACTGCCTAAGATTCTGCATTAGTTTTCTATCCTGTTCAGGTATGGGGGAGAGAAACTGTATCAGAGTATAGTAGACTCAAATCAGGGTATTCTGCTGACCCCAGATAATTTCCCCACTGGTGTGACTATGCTGTCAGCCATTTCCTTTGGGGACCTTTTTCTCACCCATCTCCAAAATGAGGCTTCTACAAAATCCTGCTTCCACTGTGTACAAGGTGGACATGAGCTATGATATGGATATAGTTTGCATGTGTCCTCTGAAGGGTTCATGTATTGGAAGCTGAGTCCCCAGTGGGGTAATGTTAGTAGATGGTTAGAACTTTGAAAAGTAGGCCTAGTGAGAGGTCATTAGGTCATTGGAAGTGCTGCCCTTAGAAGGCATTAAAGTAGTTTTGGTGGGACCTTAGTTAATCTTTAAGAATATCATCATAAAAAATAAGTAAGACTTCAAGATGTGGTGGCCCTTGCCTGTAATCCCAGTATTTGGGAGGCTGAGATTGCAGGTTCAAGACCAGTCTCAACAACTTAGTGAGATGTGAGACCCCATTTCAAAAAAAAAAAAATAAAGAGGGCTAGGGGTGTAGTTTGGGAGTAGAATGTCCCTGGGTTCAATCCTTACTACCAAAAAACAAAAAGAAGAAGTCTGCCTCCTCCCCTCACTCTGGCTTCCTGTCTCACATGATCTGGTCTTCCCACAGGCACTTTTGCCCTCTACCATGATGTGATACAGCCCAGGGGTCCCTCACCAGAATTGTTACCATGCCTTTTGGACTTTCAGACTCCAAAACTATGAGCTAAACATACCTCTTTACCTTATACATTGCCAAGTCTTGGGTACTTTGTTAAAATAATGAAAGACTGACTGAGATAGCATGTGGCTCAAGCTGGGCTACTGAGTCTTCTTGGTTATTTTTGTAATTAGACCAAGAAAAGCAAGCACCTTCTTCTGAAACAGTGTGACAAGGAGAGAGCACATGGACACATCTCCAGATTCCTGAAGAAACTATCTTCTGTGGAGAGGATGGAAGCAGCAGAGAGAGAAAGGCAGAGACAGACGATGGGGAGAGAGTGGGAGTTCTAGGTACCACTTGTCTCAGACTGACCTTGCCCTTCCTTCACATTCATTACAAGCCAATGATGTTCCTTTTTAAATCAAAGTCAGAGAAGGCTGGATTCCTGCCATTTGAAAGGTTCTGGTCTAATGCATGTAACATGGCAGTGACCTTGGGCTGGCTTGCTCAGTATTTCTCCCAAGATGTCATAGAAGGCAGAAGTTGGAAACAAAATAACACATTTCCCAGGACCTGTTGTAGGGGAAGCTCTGAATATGACTTAGATTCCACAAATCAGGTAAGCTCACATGAGCCTCTGTTTCAGAACTGAACCCAATAGGAAATGAGACAGGGTGCAAAGCATCAAGTTTTTGGTTCTGATTACATGGAAGTGAGGTTTTCTGGAGTCAGAAGATTCCTAATTTGGGAGGTATTTCCTAATTTGATAGCTGGACATGTGGACTGCTTTCCTGATCATGCCAATAACGGAATGCTTTTGACAGCTTTTAATAATCTTACAGTACCCATTTCCCTATGATGAAACCTTTTCTACTTGCACTAGATAGAATTGATTCTATTTTCAGTAACTGAGCTATTACTAGGGCACGCATGACCCTTAGTGATCTCTTGCAGTCTTTTCCTCTTGTTCTAACTCTTCTGTTCCTCTCAATGTTCTAGACACCAGGAATGACTTTTGGTTGAGATGTAGTAAATATGGGTCTAGCACTTTGAAGGGAATTCTAGGTTAGAGAGACTTAAGAGTCAGCTACCTAAAAAGATAAATAAAGCAGTTGGTACAGAAGGACTTCAGAAGGAGTAAGAGAAAATGAGATCACTGAAAACTGAACTTTAAGGGATGTCTGCATTTAAGGGGTAAGAAGACACAAGGAGCAGCTTCTGGCATCCTGTCCACAAGTTATGGTCAGAAATGCTAGAGGAAAGGGTACTGTCCCAGAAGCCTGGGGAGAGAGATGCATGCTCTCACTGTTGCAGAGAGAAAAGGGAAGCAGAGAACTGACAGAAGCTGTTGTGCATGTGGGTTAGAAGATTTCTGATGATGCTCCTAATAGAGTAGTAGAAATGGAAGTCCAAACATAGGGGGTTGAGAAGTGAGTAGTGAGGAAACAGAGGTCAATAGGGGAGTGAATGGAGGATGAGTGAGTTGTCATCACCTAATTCATTATGAATAGATGTCCTCTACAAATACCACCAGCACCATTCCTACATCAATAGTGGAGTTCCCCTATAATAATTTTAATACACATGGGATGTGCCCCCCCAATAAAAAAGGCAAGAGAATAAAAGGAAGGGGATCAAAAAGGAAAAAGAAATAAAGAGAAAAGGAAGGAAGAAAGTTCAGATCAGGCCCAACTCTGTCCCAGCACCAAAAAAAAAAAAACAATGATTCATGCTCAGGAATTGCTATGTTGCATTTCTATGTGTTGGTACCTGAAAGACCACTCCGGTGCCCTGGGGTCAATCACACGAAAGAGATGGGGTTATACAGCAGATGAATCTCAGGGAAGAATCTCAGTCTCAGTGTCCGACCCTGAGCTCTAGTCTTCAGAGTCAGAGGGTCTAATCCTGTGCCCCTGGAAGGTATGAATTAAAGACAGAAAGGCATCTTGCAGTGAACTGGAAGCTTCTTGAGAGACCTTATGATATAGTAGCTGGTTTTCCACAAGTCAAATGATACAAGAAAGGGAAAGGTACAAAACACAATATCTTTTATAACTTAGCCTGAGAAGTCACACACCATTACTTCCACAACATCACTTTATACATGTGGGAAAGCTCCATCCAATGCAGGCATGGAGTACACAAGAGTGGGAGAAGTAGGGGTGAAGATGAGCAGAGGCTACTTTGGGGGCTAGGAACCACATTTATTCATGGATGGTCAGTTGTTGTCTAGCACCAATGTCCTGCAGTAGTCATAGGCAAGAACCATAGGAGTATCTGGCCAGATTCCTCCTGTTGCCTAACCCCCAGGAATTCTTTGGATTCTGCTTATTTTCTAAGCTGCCGCCTCCAGTCTTCTGTTAGTTCCTACATCCTTATAAGTCCATGTGCTTTGCAAAAGACAACAAGGCTAGTTTCTGCTGTTTGCAATTAAGAACCCTATCTGAAAGCTGGGCGTGGTGGCGCACGCTTGTAATCCCAGCATTCTGGAGGCTGAGATCACAGGATCCGGGTTCGCGGCCAGCCTCAGCTACCTAGTGAGGCACTCCGCAACTTAGTGAGACTCAGTTTCAAAATAAAGAATAAAAAATAGGGATGGGGGTATAGCTCAGAGGTAGAATACCCCTGAGTTCAATCCCCAGTACCACAAAAAAAAAAAAAAACCCTATCTGAGACAGGTGAGATTTGTCACCAGGAAATTATTGGTAAGCTCATGTCATGAGAACAAGGAAGAAGAACAAACTCAGGTTGGAGGTTTAAACAGAGTAAAGTTGGGAAAGAATGCCATAAGGGACATGGTTTGGAGCATCCAAGAGAAAAATACAAGAACCATTGAGCAGCTGTGAGAACCAACAGGGACTGATGTAAAACACAGTTGAAGGATCAATGCAGGATGGGTTGTTCATTTCTTTTCTTTTACCTTTAAAATTTAATTCAACCCAAATCCCTCTCCTTTCAGTATAGAACCCATTGAATCATTGAAGAATGTACAGACTTTAGAACCCAAACTTAGGAGATTTCATATTTTTAATTCATTTATTTTGGACTTCAGATGTAAAGAAATGCTTAACTCAGATTTCTGTGTGTGTGTGTGTGTGTGTGTGTGTGTGTGTGTGTGAAGATCCCTCTCATTTTATTCATTTATTCACTCTCTTTCATTCACATACCCATCTTTCCATTTTTCCAACCACATTCTATCATTCAAATGGGTCACTGTATGTGTATTTACTTGCATATATTATTACAAATTATATGCATTATATCTTGTGTTACACACATGCATTTTTAATATGTAAAGTTTGTATTGTAGATCTCATTCTATTTCTTATTTTTCCCACCAGCTATGTTATTAAGATCCATCTAAGTTGTAGTGTTTACATGTCATCAGTAGCCACTAACTGTTGCAGGGGCTCCTCTGCTATATGTCTGCCACATTTACCCTGTATTTTCCCAGGGATTGATGCCCAGATTGCAGTTAACCCTTCCTCACCACAAATAGCACAGGTATGAGCCACAGGTTGTAAATAGCCCCTAGCACTGGAATGACTGGGTCAGAGGGTATGTGTGGACATTATCCAATGAAGTCCTGCCTGATGTCTCTCCAAAATGTCTCCACCAGTTTCCGCTCCCGCTAGCAACACGAGTGTGAAATGTTGAATTTAAGGATTCATGGCACTGATGGACATGCTGGCATCATAGGAATAAGCTCTGGAGGTCTCCAATCTATGTTAAAGGTATATTTTACTTAAGCTGTGTGATAAAAAAAAATTCTCTTATGACAACATTTCACAGACCCCCTCCCAGCCCAGTGTTTTTTCCCCTTACCTTCACTGAGCGACACATCTCATAGGAAACCTCAACCCATCCCTGCTGCTATGATAAAATACCTGAGACTGGACAGTGAACATAGAATGGAAATTTACTTTATCATGGTTCTGAAGGCTAGGAATTCCAAGATCAAGGTGATACAAGGTCTGGTATCTAATGAGGGCTGCTCTCTGCTTTCAAGATGGTAGAAGGTGGGGGAGCAAAGGAGCCTCACTGGTTCCCTCCATACCTTTTTTTTAGGGCACTAATCCCATTCACCAGAGCAGAGCCCTCATGGCCTAATCATCCTACAGAGTCCCCTATCTCCTAAGACTAACACTTCGGTGATTAACTTTCAACATAGGAATTTTGGAGAGGTACACACGTTCAAACCATAGCAGAATATTATTATGAAAAGAGGAAAAAATAACTGGTGGAACCTTGCTTCCAATTCAGTCTTGGCTGTCTCATCTTCCTTTCCCCTTGTGGGTTCTCAGCATTTTCTGACACACCTTGTCCACACCTGAGCACCAGGAAGCTTTTCTAATAGAGCTGAGCTTCCCTCGATGTCTACCTTGGCACTGAGAGTACTACTTGAGTCCTCCTCTTTTCCCAGGACTAATAAATCAGGTGGCCATCAAGATTATATAAGTCCTACATGTCAGCTGTGGAAAAGCAAAAGCAAAATCATCCAGGAGTCAAAGGAGGGCAGGTCAGCTCTGGTTTCTCTGTCGAATAGGTAAAGAAATGCAAAGTTAGAGGAGTGTGGCAGAGCTGACACTGGAAAGCACAGAGGAAGATGAATGAGGCTGAGCAGATTGGATTTCAAACCACCACCACCACCTGATCAGGGAACCTAAGATACCTTCTCCAATTATGATTGATGTCCTATCAGTAGACAATAAGCTAACATTCAGATGGGGTTTTATAGTTTACAATATACTTTTTCAATTTAATCTCATTGGTCCCAACAAACCTATCAGGAATTAGGACAAGTATACCCAATATCCCCAGTTTTTCACAGATGAAACTAAGGATCAAAGACTTGCCTCAAATTCCACTGTTGGTGAGTCATGAAGATGAAAAAAATGCAAACTGGTCCCGAATTGGGGTCAGGAAATGTGATTTATAAAACGCATTCCTTTTGGTAAAATCCCACCATGGTAAAATAATTTGGCGACCAAGTTGAGTTCCGTATAATGGAATCTGATCTGAGTATAATGTTTATAGTTACAAGAAACATTTAAGTGGCACAATAAATTACATTGGATACTTCCAAATGTGGGCCCTATTTACTGAGGAAAATATCTGTTTCTTAAAGAAAATCTATAATATTTTCCTTTCTCATCTGTTTACTACTCGATAACTGAGATAATGTCATGGGAGGTTTTAAGGCAACTCTATCTGTTCCCTTTGCATGGAAAGCAGGAGAGGTGGCTGCTGTCCACTCCTGGCTGAAAGCAACAGCACACCTAGCAACCCACGCATCCGCCTCAGCGCACAGAGAGCCAGAGCTTCCAAGCTGGGGGACCAGCAGCCCCTGCTGCAAGGAGGGAGATTAAAAAATGCTGTGGCCGGGCGTGGTGGCGCATGCTTGTAATCCCAGCATTCGGGAGGCTGAGACCGGAGGATCCGGGTTCGCGGCCAGCCTCAGCTACCTAGTGAGGCACTCCGCAACTTAGTGAGACTCGGTTTCAAAATAAAGAATAAAAAATGGGGCTGGGGGTATAGCTCGGAGGTAGAATGCCCCTGAGTTCAATCCCCAGTACCGC